>JASGCC010000453.1:0-108070 GCA_030067915.1 Hydractinia echinata | reverse complement strand
AAAAAATGACTTATTTATCTAAATTTTTAAATAAAGCGCTACCACAGCGCCCAGTGTAATCGCTGAGTTCCAGCAATCATGTCAAATTAAGAAGAATGTTATTTCTTGGAGTCCAATTGTCTCATTTATCACATTTATAAGGTCAAAGTCCAAAATCAGTTCAATTAAGTCCCACAGTCAATCGTTTCACTGTTAAAAGCGATGCAACCTAGTAATATCAGAAAAATATCGCTAAATACATGTTGGTACGAATATGTGACGCAACCGTTGTAACTCAAACGGACTGATACCGTTAGAAAGTCAATGAAATGTAGTTTTTGAAACTGTCTCTATTTCTTCAGCGCGCGCTAACGGCTAGGATTGGTCCCACAGTAAAAAATGACTTATTTATCTAAATTTTTAAATAAAGCGCTACCACAGCGCCCAGTGTAATCGCTGAGTTCCAGCAATCATGTCAAATTAAGAAGAATGTTATTTCTTGGAGTCCAATTGTCTCATTTATCACATTTATAAGGTCAAAGTCCAAAATCAGTTCAATTAAGTCCCACAGTCAATCGTTTCACTGTTAAAAGCGATGCAACCTAGTAATATCAGAAAAATATCGCTAAATACATGTTGGTACGAATATGTGACGCAACCGTTGTAACTCAAACGGACTGATACCGTTAGAAAGTCAATGAAATGTAGTTTTTGAAACTGTCTCTATTTCTTCAGCGCGCGCTAACGGCTAGGATTGGTCCCACAGTAAAAAATGACTTATTTATCTAAATTTTTAAATAAAGCGCTACCACAGCGCCCAGTGTAATTGCTGAGTTCCAGCAATCATGTCAAATTAAGAAGAATGTTATTTCTTGGAGTCCAATTGTCTCATTTATCACATTTATAAGGTCAAAGTCCAAAATCAGTTCAATTAAGTCCCACAGTCAATCGTTTCACTGTTAAAAGCGATGCAACCTAGTAATATCAGAAAAATATCGCTAAATACATGTTGGTACGAATATGTGACGCAACCGTTGTAACTCAAACGGACTGATACCGTTAGAAAGTCAATGAAATGTAGTTTTTGAAACTGTCTCTATTTCTTCAGCGCGCGCTAACGGCTAGGATTGGTCCCACAGTAAAAAATGACTTATTTATCTAAATTTTTAAATAAAGCGCTACCACAGCGCCCAGTGTAATCGCTGAGTTCCAGCAATCATGTCAAATTAAGAAGAATGTTATTTCTTGGAGTCCAATTGTCTCATTTATCACATTTATAAGGTCAAAGTCCAAAATCAGTTCAATTAAGTCCCACAGTCAATCGTTTCACTGTTAAAAGCGATGCAACCTAGTAATATCAGAAAAATATCGCTAAATACATGTTGGTACGAATATGTGACGCAACCGTTGTAACTCAAACGGACTGATACCGTTAGAAAGTCAATGAAATGTAGTTTTTGAAACTGTCTCTATTTCTTCAGCGCGCGCTAACGGCTAGGATTGGTCCCACAGTAAAAAATGACTTATTTATCTAAATTTTTAAATAAAGCGCTACCACAGCGCCCAGTGTAATCGCTGAGTTCCAGCAATCATGTCAAATTAAGAAGAATGTTATTTCTTGGAGTCCAATTGTCTCATTTATCACATTTATAAGGTCAAAGTCCAAAATCAGTTCAATTAAGTCCCACAGTCAATCGTTTCACTGTTAAAAGCGATGCAACCTAGTAATATCAGAAAAATATCGCTAAATACATGTTGGTACGAATATGTGACGCAACCGTTGTAACTCAAACGGACTGATACCGTTAGAAAGTCAATGAAATGTAGTTTTTGAAACTGTCTCTATTTCTTCAGCGCGCGCTAACGGCTAGGATTGGTCCCACAGTAAAAAATGACTTATTTATCTAAATTTTTAAATAAAGCGCTACCACAGCGCCCAGTGTAATTGCTGAGTTCCAGCAATCATGTCAAATTAAGAAGAATGTTATTTCTTGGAGTCCAATTGTCTCATTTATCACATTTATAAGGTCAAAGTCCAAAATCAGTTCAATTAAGTCCCACAGTCAATCGTTTCACTGTTAAAAGCGATGCAACCTAGTAATATCAGAAAAATATCGCTAAATACATGTTGGTACGAATATGTGACGCAACCGTTGTAACTCAAACGGACTGATACCGTTAGAAAGTCAATGAAATGTAGTTTTTGAAACTGTCTCTATTTCTTCAGCGCGCGCTAACGGCTAGGATTGGTCCCACAGTAAAAAATGACTTATTTATCTAAATTTTTAAATAAAGCGCTACCACAGCGCCCAGTGTAATCGCTGAGTTCCAGCAATCATGTCAAATTAAGAAGAATGTTATTTCTTGGAGTCCAATTGTCTCATTTATCACATTTATAAGGTCAAAGTCCAAAATCAGTTCAATTAAGTCCCACAGTCAATCGTTTCACTGTTAAAAGCGATGCAACCTAGTAATATCAGAAAAATATCGCTAAATACATGTTGGTACGAATATGTGACGCAACCGTTGTAACTCAAACGGACTGATACCGTTAGAAAGTCAATGAAATGTAGTTTTTGAAACTGTCTCTATTTCTTCAGCGCGCGCTAACGGCTAGGATTGGTCCCACAGTAAAAAATGACTTATTTATCTAAATTTTTAAATAAAGCGCTACCACAGCGCCCAGTGTAATCGCTGAGTTCCAGCAATCATGTCAAATTAAGAAGAATGTTATTTCTTGGAGTCCAATTGTCTCATTTATCACATTTATAAGGTCAAAGTCCAAAATCAGTTCAATTAAGTCCCACAGTCAATCGTTTCACTGTTAAAAGCGATGCAACCTAGTAATATCAGAAAAATATCGCTAAATACATGTTGGTACGAATATGTGACGCAACCGTTGTAACTCAAACGGACTGATACCGTTAGAAAGTCAATGAAATGTAGTTTTTGAAACTGTCTCTATTTCTTCAGCGCGCGCTAACGGCTAGGATTGGTCCCACAGTAAAAAATGACTTATTTATCTAAATTTTTAAATAAAGCGCTACCACAGCGCCCAGTGTAATCGCTGAGTTCCAGCAATCATGTCAAATTAAGAAGAATGTTATTTCTTGGAGTCCAATTGTCTCATTTATCACATTTATAAGGTCAAAGTCCAAAATCAGTTCAATTAAGTCCCACAGTCAATCGTTTCACTGTTAAAAGCGATGCAACCTAGTAATATCAGAAAAATATCGCTAAATACATGTTGGTACGAATATGTGACGCAACCGTTGTAACTCAAACGGACTGATACCGTTAGAAAGTCAATGAAATGTAGTTTTTGAAACTGTCTCTATTTCTTCAGCGCGCGCTAACGGCTAGGATTGGTCCCACAGTAAAAAATGACTTATTTATCTAAATTTTTAAATAAAGCGCTACCACAGCGCCCAGTGTAATCGCTGAGTTCCAGCAATCATGTCAAATTAAGAAGAATGTTATTTCTTGGAGTCCAATTGTCTCATTTATCACATTTATAAGGTCAAAGTCCAAAATCAGTTCAATTAAGTCCCACAGTCAATCGTTTCACTGTTAAAAGCGATGCAACCTAGTAATATCAGAAAAATATCGCTAAATACATGTTGGTACGAATATGTGACGCAACCGTTGTAACTCAAACGGACTGATACCGTTAGAAAGTCAATGAAATGTAGTTTTTGAAACTGTCTCTATTTCTTCAGCGCGCGCTAACGGCTAGGATTGGTCCCACAGTAAAAAATGACTTATTTATCTAAATTTTTAAATAAAGCGCTACCACAGCGCCCAGTGTAATCGCTGAGTTCCAGCAATCATGTCAAATTAAGAAGAATGTTATTTCTTGGAGTCCAATTGTCTCATTTATCACATTTATAAGGTCAAAGTCCAAAATCAGTTCAATTAAGTCCCACAGTCAATCGTTTCACTGTTAAAAGCGATGCAACCTAGTAATATCAGAAAAATATCGCTAAATACATGTTGGTACGAATATGTGACGCAACCGTTGTAACTCAAACGGACTGATACCGTTAGAAAGTCAATGAAATGTAGTTTTTGAAACTGTCTCTATTTCTTCAGCGCGCGCTAACGGCTAGGATTGGTCCCACAGTAAAAAATGACTTATTTATCTAAATTTTTAAATAAAGCGCTACCACAGCGCCCAGTGTAATCGCTGAGTTCCAGCAATCATGTCAAATTAAGAAGAATGTTATTTCTTGGAGTCCAATTGTCTCATTTATCACATTTATAAGGTCAAAGTCCAAAATCAGTTCAATTAAGTCCCACAGTCAATCGTTTCACTGTTAAAAGCGATGCAACCTAGTAATATCAGAAAAATATCGCTAAATACATGTTGGTACGAATATGTGACGCAACCGTTGTAACTCAAACGGACTGATACCGTTAGAAAGTCAATGAAATGTAGTTTTTGAAACTGTCTCTATTTCTTCAGCGCGCGCTAACGGCTAGGATTGGTCCCACAGTAAAAAATGACTTATTTATCTAAATTTTTAAATAAAGCGCTACCACAGCGCCCAGTGTAATCGCTGAGTTCCAGCAATCATGTCAAATTAAGAAGAATGTTATTTCTTGGAGTCCAATTGTCTCATTTATCACATTTATAAGGTCAAAGTCCAAAATCAGTTCAATTAAGTCCCACAGTCAATCGTTTCACTGTTAAAAGCGATGCAACCTAGTAATATCAGAAAAATATCGCTAAATACATGTTGGTACGAATATGTGACGCAACCGTTGTAACTCAAACGGACTGATACCGTTAGAAAGTCAATGAAATGTAGTTTTTGAAACTGTCTCTATTTCTTCAGCGCGCGCTAACGGCTAGGATTGGTCCCACAGTAAAAAATGACTTATTTATCTAAATTTTTAAATAAAGCGCTACCACAGCGCCCAGTGTAATCGCTGAGTTCCAGCAATCATGTCAAATTAAGAAGAATGTTATTTCTTGGAGTCCAATTGTCTCATTTATCACATTTATAAGGTCAAAGTCCAAAATCAGTTCAATTAAGTCCCACAGTCAATCGTTTCACTGTTAAAAGCGATGCAACCTAGTAATATCAGAAAAATATCGCTAAATACATGTTGGTACGAATATGTGACGCAACCGTTGTAACTCAAACGGACTGATACCGTTAGAAAGTCAATGAAATGTAGTTTTTGAAACTGTCTCTATTTCTTCAGCGCGCGCTAACGGCTAGGATTGGTCCCACAGTAAAAAATGACTTATTTATCTAAATTTTTAAATAAAGCGCTACCACAGCGCCCAGTGTAATCGCTGAGTTCCAGCAATCATGTCAAATTAAGAAGAATGTTATTTCTTGGAGTCCAATTGTCTCATTTATCACATTTATAAGGTCAAAGTCCAAAATCAGTTCAATTAAGTCCCACAGTCAATCGTTTCACTGTTAAAAGCGATGCAACCTAGTAATATCAGAAAAATATCGCTAAATACATGTTGGTACGAATATGTGACGCAACCGTTGTAACTCAAACGGACTGATACCGTTAGAAAGTCAATGAAATGTAGTTTTTGAAACTGTCTCTATTTCTTCAGCGCGCGCTAACGGCTAGGATTGGTCCCACAGTAAAAAATGACTTATTTATCTAAATTTTTAAATAAAGCGCTACCACAGCGCCCAGTGTAATCGCTGAGTTCCAGCAATCATGTCAAATTAAGAAGAATGTTATTTCTTGGAGTCCAATTGTCTCATTTATCACATTTATAAGGTCAAAGTCCAAAATCAGTTCAATTAAGTCCCACAGTCAATCGTTTCACTGTTAAAAGCGATGCAACCTAGTAATATCAGAAAAATATCGCTAAATACATGTTGGTACGAATATGTGACGCAACCGTTGTAACTCAAACGGACTGATACCGTTAGAAAGTCAATGAAATGTAGTTTTTGAAACTGTCTCTATTTCTTCAGCGCGCGCTAACGGCTAGGATTGGTCCCACAGTAAAAAATGACTTATTTATCTAAATTTTTAAATAAAGCGCTACCACAGCGCCCAGTGTAATCGCTGAGTTCCAGCAATCATGTCAAATTAAGAAGAATGTTATTTCTTGGAGTCCAATTGTCTCATTTATCACATTTATAAGGTCAAAGTCCAAAATCAGTTCAATTAAGTCCCACAGTCAATCGTTTCACTGTTAAAAGCGATGCAACCTAGTAATATCAGAAAAATATCGCTAAATACATGTTGGTACGAATATGTGACGCAACCGTTGTAACTCAAACGGACTGATACCGTTAGAAAGTCAATGAAATGTAGTTTTTGAAACTGTCTCTATTTCTTCAGCGCGCGCTAACGGCTAGGATTGGTCCCACAGTAAAAAATGACTTATTTATCTAAATTTTTAAATAAAGCGCTACCACAGCGCCCAGTGTAATCGCTGAGTTCCAGCAATCATGTCAAATTAAGAAGAATGTTATTTCTTGGAGTCCAATTGTCTCATTTATCACATTTATAAGGTCAAAGTCCAAAATCAGTTCAATTAAGTCCCACAGTCAATCGTTTCACTGTTAAAAGCGATGCAACCTAGTAATATCAGAAAAATATCGCTAAATACATGTTGGTACGAATATGTGACGCAACCGTTGTAACTCAAACGGACTGATACCGTTAGAAAGTCAATGAAATGTAGTTTTTGAAACTGTCTCTATTTCTTCAGCGCGCGCTAACGGCTAGGATTGGTCCCACAGTAAAAAATGACTTATTTATCTAAATTTTTAAATAAAGCGCTACCACAGCGCCCAGTGTAATCGCTGAGTTCCAGCAATCATGTCAAATTAAGAAGAATGTTATTTCTTGGAGTCCAATTGTCTCATTTATCACATTTATAAGGTCAAAGTCCAAAATCAGTTCAATTAAGTCCCACAGTCAATCGTTTCACTGTTAAAAGCGATGCAACCTAGTAATATCAGAAAAATATCGCTAAATACATGTTGGTACGAATATGTGACGCAACCGTTGTAACTCAAACGGACTGATACCGTTAGAAAGTCAATGAAATGTAGTTTTTGAAACTGTCTCTATTTCTTCAGCGCGCGCTAACGGCTAGGATTGGTCCCACAGTAAAAAATGACTTATTTATCTAAATTTTTAAATAAAGCGCTACCACAGCGCCCAGTGTAATTGCTGAGTTCCAGCAATCATGTCAAATTAAGAAGAATGTTATTTCTTGGAGTCCAATTGTCTCATTTATCACATTTATAAGGTCAAAGTCCAAAATCAGTTCAATTAAGTCCCACAGTCAATCGTTTCACTGTTAAAAGCGATGCAACCTAGTAATATCAGAAAAATATCGCTAAATACATGTTGGTACGAATATGTGACGCAACCGTTGTAACTCAAACGGACTGATACCGTTAGAAAGTCAATGAAATGTAGTTTTTGAAACTGTCTCTATTTCTTCAGCGCGCGCTAACGGCTAGGATTGGTCCCACAGTAAAAAATGACTTATTTATCTAAATTTTTAAATAAAGCGCTACCACAGCGCCCAGTGTAATCGCTGAGTTCCAGCAATCATGTCAAATTAAGAAGAATGTTATTTCTTGGAGTCCAATTGTCTCATTTATCACATTTATAAGGTCAAAGTCCAAAATCAGTTCAATTAAGTCCCACAGTCAATCGTTTCACTGTTAAAAGCGATGCAACCTAGTAATATCAGAAAAATATCGCTAAATACATGTTGGTACGAATATGTGACGCAACCGTTGTAACTCAAACGGACTGATACCGTTAGAAAGTCAATGAAATGTAGTTTTTGAAACTGTCTCTATTTCTTCAGCGCGCGCTAACGGCTAGGATTGGTCCCACAGTAAAAAATGACTTATTTATCTAAATTTTTAAATAAAGCGCTACCACAGCGCCCAGTGTAATCGCTGAGTTCCAGCAATCATGTCAAATTAAGAAGAATGTTATTTCTTGGAGTCCAATTGTCTCATTTATCACATTTATAAGGTCAAAGTCCAAAATCAGTTCAATTAAGTCCCACAGTCAATCGTTTCACTGTTAAAAGCGATGCAACCTAGTAATATCAGAAAAATATCGCTAAATACATGTTGGTACGAATATGTGACGCAACCGTTGTAACTCAAACGGACTGATACCGTTAGAAAGTCAATGAAATGTAGTTTTTGAAACTGTCTCTATTTCTTCAGCGCGCGCTAACGGCTAGGATTGGTCCCACAGTAAAAAATGACTTATTTATCTAAATTTTTAAATAAAGCGCTACCACAGCGCCCAGTGTAATCGCTGAGTTCCAGCAATCATGTCAAATTAAGAAGAATGTTATTTCTTGGAGTCCAATTGTCTCATTTATCACATTTATAAGGTCAAAGTCCAAAATCAGTTCAATTAAGTCCCACAGTCAATCGTTTCACTGTTAAAAGCGATGCAACCTAGTAATATCAGAAAAATATCGCTAAATACATGTTGGTACGAATATGTGACGCAACCGTTGTAACTCAAACGGACTGATACCGTTAGAAAGTCAATGAAATGTAGTTTTTGAAACTGTCTCTATTTCTTCAGCGCGCGCTAACGGCTAGGATTGGTCCCACAGTAAAAAATGACTTATTTATCTAAATTTTTAAATAAAGCGCTACCACAGCGCCCAGTGTAATTGCTGAGTTCCAGCAATCATGTCAAATTAAGAAGAATGTTATTTCTTGGAGTCCAATTGTCTCATTTATCACATTTATAAGGTCAAAGTCCAAAATCAGTTCAATTAAGTCCCACAGTCAATCGTTTCACTGTTAAAAGCGATGCAACCTAGTAATATCAGAAAAATATCGCTAAATACATGTTGGTACGAATATGTGACGCAACCGTTGTAACTCAAACGGACTGATACCGTTAGAAAGTCAATGAAATGTAGTTTTTGAAACTGTCTCTATTTCTTCAGCGCGCGCTAACGGCTAGGATTGGTCCCACAGTAAAAAATGACTTATTTATCTAAATTTTTAAATAAAGCGCTACCACAGCGCCCAGTGTAATCGCTGAGTTCCAGCAATCATGTCAAATTAAGAAGAATGTTATTTCTTGGAGTCCAATTGTCTCATTTATCACATTTATAAGGTCAAAGTCCAAAATCAGTTCAATTAAGTCCCACAGTCAATCGTTTCACTGTTAAAAGCGATGCAACCTAGTAATATCAGAAAAATATCGCTAAATACATGTTGGTACGAATATGTGACGCAACCGTTGTAACTCAAACGGACTGATACCGTTAGAAAGTCAATGAAATGTAGTTTTTGAAACTGTCTCTATTTCTTCAGCGCGCGCTAACGGCTAGGATTGGTCCCACAGTAAAAAATGACTTATTTATCTAAATTTTTAAATAAAGCGCTACCACAGCGCCCAGTGTAATCGCTGAGTTCCAGCAATCATGTCAAATTAAGAAGAATGTTATTTCTTGGAGTCCAATTGTCTCATTTATCACATTTATAAGGTTCAAAGTCAAAATCAGTTCAATTTAAGTCCCACAGTCAATCGTTTCACTGTTAAAAGCGATGCAACCTAGTAATATCAGAAAAATATCGCTAAATACATGTTGGTTACGAATATGTGACGCCAACCGTTGTAACTCAAACGGATCTGATACCGTTAGAAAGTCAATGAAATGTAGATTTTGAAACTGTCTCTATTTCTTCAGCGCGCGCTAACGGCTAGGCATTTGGTCCCACAGTAAAAAATGACTTATTTATCTACATTTTTAAATAAAAGCGCTACCACAGCGCCCAGTGGTAATCGCTGAGTTCCAGCAATCATGTCAAATTAAGAAGAATGTTATTTCTTGGAGTCCAATTGTCTCATTTATTCACATTCATAAGGTCAAAGTCCAAAATCAGTTCAATTAAGTCCCACAGTCAAATCGTTTCACTGTTAAAAGCAATGCAACCTAGTAATATCAGAAAATATCGCTTAAATACATGTTGGTACGAATAATGTGACGCAACCGTTGTAACTCAAACGGATTGATACCGTGTAGAAAGTCAATGAAATGTAGATTTTTGAAACTGTCTCTATTTGTTCAAGCGCGCGCTTAACGGCTAGGATTGGTCCACAGTAAAAAATGACTTAGTTATCTAAATTTTAAATAAAGCGCTAACCACAAGCGCCCAGTGTAATTGCTGAGTTCCAGCAATCATGTCAAATTAAGAAAAATGTTATTTCTTAGAGTCCAATTGTCTCATTTATCACATTTATAAGGTCAAAGTCCAAAATCAGTTCAATTAAGTCCCACAGGTCAATCGTTTCACTGTTAAAAGCAATGCAACCTAGTAATATCAGGAAAATATCGCTAAATACATGTTGGTACGAATCTGTGACGCAACCGTTGTAACTCAAACGGATTGATATCGTTAGAAAGTCAATGAAATGTAGATTTTGAAACTGTCTCTATTTCTTCAGCGGCGCGCTAACGGCTAGGATTGGTCCCACAGTAAAAAATGGACTTATTTATCTAAATTTTTATAATAAGGCGCTACCACAGCGCCCAGTGTAATCGCTGAGTTCCAGCAATCATGTCAAATTAAGAAGAATGTTATTTCTTGGAGTCCAATTGTTCTCATTTATCACATTCATTAAGGTCAAAGTCCAAAATCAGTTCAATTAAGTCCCACAGTCAATCGTTTCACTGTTAAAGCAATGCAACCTAGTAATATCAGAAAAATATTCGCTAAATACATGTTGGTACGAATATGTGACGCAACCGTTATAACTCAAACGGACTGATACCGTTAGAAAGTCAATGAAATGTAGATTTTTGAAACTGTCTCTATTTCTTTCAGCGCGCGCTAACGGCTAGGATTGGTCCCACAGTAAAAAATGACTTATTTATTCTACATTTTTAAATAAAGCGCTACCACAGCGCCCAGTGTAATTGCTGAGTTTCAGCAATCATGTCAAATTAAGAAGAATGTTATTTCTTGGAGTCCAATTGTCTCATTTATCACATTTATAAGGTCAAAGTCCAAAATCAGTTCAATTAAGTCCCACAGTCAATCGTTTCACTGTTAAAAGCATGCAACCTAGTAATATCAGAAAAATATCGCTAAATACATGTTGGTACGAATATGTGACACAACCGTTGTAACTCAAACGGATTGATACCGTTAGAAAGTCAATGAAATGTAGTTTTTGAAACTGTCTCTATTTCTTCAGCGCGCGCTAACGGCTAGGATTGGTCCCACAGTAAAAAATGACTTATTTATCTAAATTTTTAAATAAAGCGCTACCACAGCGCCCAGTGTAATCGCTGAGTTCCAGCAATCATGTCAAATTAAGAAGAATGTTATTTCTTGGAGTCCAATTGTCTCATTTATCACATTCATAAGGTCAAAGTCCAAAATCAGTTCAATTAAGTCCCACAGTCAATCGTTTCACTGTTAAAAGCGATGCAACCTACTAATATCAGAAAATATCGTAAATACATGTTGGTACGAATATGTGACGCAACCGTTGTAACTCAAACGGATTGATACCGTTAAAAGTCAATGAAATGTAGATTTTGAAACTGTCTCTATTTTTCAGCGCGCGCTAACGGCTAGGATTGGTCCCACAGTAAAAAATGACTTAGTTATCTAAATTTTTAAATAAAGCGCTACCACAGCGCCCAGTGTAATTCGCTGAGTTCCAGCAATCATGTCAAATTAAGAAGAATGTTATTTCTTGGAGTCCAATTGTCTCATTTATCACATTTATAAGGTCAAAGTCCAAAATCAGTTCAATTAAGTCCCACAGTCAATCGTTTCACTGTTAAAAGCGATGCAACCTAGTAATATCAGAAAAATATCGCTAAATTACATGTTGGTACGAATATGTGACGCAACCGTTGTAACTCAAACGGATTGATACCGTTAGAAAGTCAATGAAATGTAGATTTTGAAACTGTCTCTATTTTTTCAGCGCGCGCTAACGGCTAGGATTGGTCCCACAGTAAAAAATGACTTAGTTATCTAAATTTTTAAATAAAGCGCTACCACAGCGCCCAGTGTAATCGCTGAGTTCCAGCAATCATGTCAAATTAAGAAGAATGTTATTTCTTGGAGTCCAATTGTCTCATTTATCACATTCATAAGGTCAAAGTCCAAAATCAGTTCAATTAAGTCCCACAGTCAATCGTTTCACTGTTAAAAGCGATGCAACCTAGTAATATCAGAAAAATATCGCTAAATACATGTTGGTACGAATATGTGACGCAACCGTTGTAACTCAAACGGATTGATACCGTTAGAAAGTCAATGAAATGTAGATTTTGAAACTGTCTCTATTTTTCAGCGCGCGCTAACGGCTAGGATTGGTCCCACAGTAAAAAATGACTTAGTTATCTAAATTTTTAAATAAAGCGCTACCACAGCGCCCAGTGTAATCGCTGGAGTTCCAGCAATCATGTCAAATTAAGAAGAATGTTATTTCTTGGAGTCCAATTGTCTCATTTATCACATTTATAAGGTCAAAGTCCAAAATCAGTTCAATTAAGTCCCACAGTCAATCGTTTCACTGTTAAAAGCGATGCAACCTAGTAATATCAGAAAAATATCGCTAAATACATGTTGGTACGAATATGTGACGCAACCGTTGTAACTCAAACGGATTGATACCGTTAGAAAGTCAATGAAATGTAGATTTTGAAACTGTCTCTATTTTTTCAGCGCGCGCTAACGGCTAGGATTGGTCCCACAGTAAAAAATGACTTAGTTATCTAAATTTTTAAATAAAGCGCTACCACAGCGCCCAGTGTAATCGCTGAGTTCCAGCAATCATGTCAAATTAAGAAGAATGTTATTTCTTGGAGTCCAATTGTCTCATTTATCACATTCATAAGGTCAAAGTCCAAAATCAGTTCAATTAAGTCCCACAGTCAATCGTTTCACTGTTAAAAGCGATGCAACCTAGTAATATCAGAAAAATATCGCTAAATACATGTTGGTACGGATATGTGACGCAACCGTTGTAACTCAAACGGATTGATACCGTTAGAAAATCAATGAAATGTAGATTTTGAAACTGTCTCTATTTCTTCAGCGCGCGCTAACGGCTAGGATTGGTCCCACAGTAAAAAATGACTTATTTATCTAAATTTTTAAATAAAGCGCTACCACAGCGCCCAGTGTAATTGCTGAGTTCCAGCAATCATGTCAAATTAAGAAGAATGTTATTTCTTAGAGTCCAATTGTCTCATTTATCACATTTATAAGGTCAAAGTCCAAAATCAGTTCAATTAAGTCCCACAGTCAATCGTTTCACTGTTAAAAGCGATGCAACCTAGTAATATCAGAAAAATATCGCTAAATACATGTTGGTACGAATATGTGACGCAACCGTTGTAACTCAAACGGACTGATACCGTTAGAAAGTCAATGAAATGTAGATTTTGAAACTGTCTCTATTTTTCAGCGCGCGCTAACGGCTAGGATTGGTCCCACAGTAAAAAATGACTTAGTTATCTAAATTTTTAAATAAAGCGCTACCACAGCGCCCAGTGTACTCGCTGGGTTCCAGCAATCATGTCAAATTAAGAAGAATGTTATTTCTTGGAGTCCAATTTTCGCATTTATCACATTTATAAGGTCAAAGTCCAAAATCAGTTCAATTAAGTCCCACAGTCAATCGTTTCACTGTTAAAAGCGATGCAACCTAGTAATATCAGAAAAATATCGCTAAATACATGTTGGTACGAATATGTGACGCAACCGTTGTAACTCAAACGGATTGATACCGTTAGAAAGTCAATGAAATGTAGATTTTGAAACTGTCTCTATTTTTTCAGCGCGCGCTAACGGCTAGGATTGGTCCCACAGTAAAAAATGACTTAGTTATCTAAATTTTTAAATAAAGCGCTACCACAGCGCCCAGTGTACTCGCTGGGTTCCAGCAATCATGTCAAATTAAGAAGAATGTTATTTCGTGGAGTCCAATTTTCGCATTTATCACATTCATAAGGGCAAAGTCCAAAATCAGTTCAATTAAGTCCCACAGTCAATCGTTTCACTGTTAAAAGCGATGCAACTTAGTAATATCAGAAAAATATCGTTAAATACATGTTGGTACGGATATGTGACGCAACCGTTGTAACTCAAACGGATTGATACCGTTAGAAAATCAATGAAATGTAGTTTTTGAAACTGTCTCTATTTTTTCAGCGCGCGCTAACGGCTAGGATTGGTCCCACAGTAAAAAATGACTTATTTATCTACATTTTAAAATAAAGCGCTACCACAGCGCCCAGTGTAATTGCTGAGTTCCAGCAATCATGTCAAATTAAGAAGAATGTTATTTCTTGGAGTCCAATTGTCTCATTTATCACATTTATAAGGTCAAAGTCCAAAATCAGTTCAATTAAGTCCCACAGTCAATCGTTTCACTGTTAAAAGCGATGCAACCTAGTAATATCAGAAAAATATCGCTAAATACATGTTGGTACGAATATGTGACGCAACCGTTGTAACTCAAACGGATTGATACTGTTAGAAAGTCAATGAAATGTAGATTTCGAAACTGGCTCTATTTTTTCAGCGCGCGCTAACGGCTAGGATTGGTCCCACAGTAAAAAATGACTTATTTATCTAAATTTTAAAATAAAGCGCTACCACAGCGCCCAGTGTAATTGCTGAGTTCCAGCAATCATGTCAAATTAAGAAGAATGTTATTTCTTGGAGTCCAATTGTCTCATTTATCACATTCATAAGGTCAAAGTCCAAAATCAGTTCAATTAAGTCCCACAGTCAATCGTTTCACTGTTAAAAGCAATGCAACCTAGTAATATCAGAAAAATATCGCTAAATACATGTTGGTACGGATATGTGACGCAACCGTTGTAACTCAAACGGACTGATACCATTAGAAAGTCAATGAAATGTAGTTTTTGAAACTGTCTCTATTTCTTCAGCGCGCGCTAACAGCTAGGATTGTTCCCACAGTAAAAAATGACTTATTTATCTAAATTTTTAAATAAAGCGCTACCACAGGGCCCAGTGTAATTGCTGAGTTCCAGCAGCTAGTGTAAGGGGTCATGATGTACACACTTTTGCAAAAAACACGGTCAAACTCTCATAAAAATATTATACACAATTTTTGCTTGTGACGTCACAACTTTTCGTCACATCTCATTTCACAAAAATCTATTGCTATGCATGAAAAATCCCCCATCATGCGGTGTTGAGTCATGCATATCAAGGTTAAGTCCCTAACATACAAAAATGAGTAGAAAGGGGGAATTCTGCTAATAATCAACGCATGCGCAATAAAGATGTGAACTGCCAACTTGCTCTGTAATCTTTGGACCCTGTTGGAATGATATATAAAATGGTACTCTGTTACTGGTGCTCTGTAGAACTGTGCTATAACATAGACGTCAGGTGCCCCATGAGAGACAATCCGCCGCAGGTTAGTACAAAACATAATACCGAATCTGGATTTTTTCATGTGATGGAAAACATGGCTGCTCATATGGGCGAACATGACGACGACGACGACGGGTATGTGTACGAGGGCTACTTTTGTAGTAATGCGTGCTGCCTGGCTTACGTGGAGGAGCGAAAGTTGTATGATAGTGCGTACGAAATGTCGCTATGGCTGTTGAAAAGGCGTTATAAAGGAAGGCCTGCCCCAGACTGGAGACGCCTCGTCAGATTTGGAGTTAGTTTGAATCGTTATCATACAGCATAGTTGTAAGATACTATAATAAATGAATTGCCAAGTAAAATTCGATGTTTTTGGAAATGCAGTAGTCATGATCTTCATGGCTGGCATCGGTCTCTCCCTCCCACTTATGGCCTTGGCATTAGTACAAGAATCAGAGAAGGAGAAGGAGAATGAACGGTGGATTAAATATCTGGAGGATCGTATTGATGACTTGGAAATAAATGGATGAACAACAATGTAAGGACTGTAAACGTATGCTAGATGAATATGACAGATGTACATGCGGCCGGAGGTTTACCGTTTACGGTAAAATGCTATGCTGGTACTGCTATCAAGAATACATCATCTATAACGGGGGTGGCTGCGTATGTACAATGACATGCAATCCTCTGACATCGTTGGAATTACAATAAAACAAGATGCTACAATTTGAAAATGAGATTGTTAATCACAAACTATTCTATTCACATGCCGTAAAATTTATCGATGTAAATGATATCAACGTGGAATGCCTAACTGTCTCGGATCCCATACCATCTAATGGTGGTAAAGATAGGCGTTATGTCATAGGATATCATACACGGGACCTCGTGGTGGCCCTAATGGTGAAAACCCCATCAAAAATCTGGTCACCGAACGGTGTCACCCGGTACAATGCTAATGCCGTACCAACAATGGGTCTCGATCTAGACGAGCATCCAGAATGGATTGTGAAGTACCGTCAGATCTGGTCCAAGATAGAGAAGCTAATTTCCCAGAAATTAACGACAGCCACGGTCAAAAAGGATCGTTACATAAACGCCAAAATTAGGTCTTACAAGGACGTCATAACAACAAAATTCAATGATATGCCAGTGCCATACAACCTACCATGCCAGGTCACAGCAATCCTCTCAATATCATCGATATATATGCAGGGAAACAATTATCATCCACAGATATATGTAACTGAGTGCAAATATCGACAACAATCTGAAAGTGAGTCCCTGTTAGGTGAGGATGATTAGAAAAAACCATATATATTTTATAGGCACCATAGCCTATGAAATAAAATTAATTAAGGCTTATACTCAGGTGGAGACTCTAGATACCGCTGGCATACTGTACAGACTGACGTTTTTTTAAAACGTCGCTTTTGCCCTCTTCCTTGCCCTTCGCAACTAGCTGGGCACGTTCCCGTTCATTGAGATCGTTCACAATACGGTTAAAACGCTGCCGCATCTGTTCCTTCAATACCATGTACTTCTGTTTCTCCTGTATTATATGACTAAACTCATATTTATCGATTTCCCCATTTTCAATGGCCTTTGATATCATGTCAACGATAGAGTTCAGCTTTGCTTCGGCGATCAACCTTATGCTCTGATGTTTTTTCGATTTAACATCCAATCTTTTTCCGGCAGTCTTAAGGCCAGCCTGCCCCATCCCAACAGCCAGAGATAGGCCGCACATCGCCACGGCCAGCGGCACACCAATTCCAGATAGCAGGGTACCAATACCAATCCCCGAGGTGATAACCGAAACCCCTAAAAATCCATGGTCATAGTAGCGCACCCAGGTTCCATGCATCTTGAACTTCTTCGCAAGCTTATCCCACTCCTTAATTTCAGATCGCAGATACTTCTCGATCTCAGTGATCTCCCCAAGTCTATATTTTTTACCCTCTTCAAGCATACCAGCGCTATGCGCAGGTGCACTTGGTAGATTTGGGTACAGCTTTGTTATGTCAGCCATTTATTCTATCAGCAATTGCATCGTTAGCCCCGTGAAGGCTACATTTTTGTCATGATGGAATTCATCCGTTAGCATGAATTCGAGACGATCCGTACTACCTTTTAAAGGGAGGTATACGGGCGTATCAAAGGTCCAAGTTATCATGTCCCCCAAGGCGTTTAATTCCTTTGTAGGTAACAGAGCGAGAATTTTGGACTTCTTGCCATCTAACAGGCAGTCGTCCTCATCCAACTGAGGGCAAACGAGTCGTAGCCTAATATAGACGTCAGTCTTATAAGTTGCCGTATAGTCACCCTTCATGTAATACTTTTTCGAGGGATCGTATGCAAATCCAAGGAGTTCATGCAGCTGCCTGTTAAATACAACGGTGTACCCATCATTGACACGAAGGGTACATAGACCATTTTTCAGTATAAAGAGGCTTATTTTCCCCTCTGATTGGGCATTCACAATTGAAACTATATCTTCGATGCGGTACAAACCAGCCATAATCCGTATCCTGGTCTCCCTCTGATCGGGCCCTATCTTTCGAATGGTGAAATCATTGTTATTGTAAATATTCAGCCACTCACCCCGTATGCTAATGGATTACAGTGCAATTCTGCTATCCTGCCCCAGGTAGTCTTCAAATATCGTAGGCTTGTATATGTCGGTAATGTATAGTTGCTTCATCGTTTTCTTTAAAACAAAACGATGAATATCTACTCATACAACCCCAAGGCAAAGTACAATTCCAACAGGGGTGAATGGCCACTTGTCGTAACCAGCTTGAAGCATCAGGATCTGTACGTGTCTACGGAGTCCCATATCTCTGTAGTATTCCCAGAGTTTACCAAATACCCCATAAAGCCTCCAACTTATCTGCTGAATGACCCTGTCATTGTGGGTTGGAAAAGGCAAGCGCTGGACTACTGGAACATTCAGGTCAATTTTCCCGCCCATTGTGCGACCACGGCATTAGGCATATGTGCCAAGCACATGACGGGTTCGGTACCCCTTATAAACTCTATTTTTAAATTCCATGTCTACTATCACATGCGTCGTATTCTGGCAAGAATGCAGGTACCCATGCCGTATGACGATGGTTTTTCAAACTATAAAAATCCCTACTCCACATCCGGATATGCACAAGTATGCCGCGAGTATGGTGCCAATCCAAATAGCATGTACAAATTCGGATCAGTAAGTGCCTCATTGACAAATGGTAGATGGTGACCGCAGATCGATGGGGACTGGGCAAAATTTATCATACCCACCAGCCAAGGTCTGACATCAGAGGGCCTGACCAAGCTGAGTGAGAGTATTCGGGTTTACGTGGTTCTATTGCTGGGGTCTCAGGCTGGTGCTACAGCATCTCTCATTGGATCGAATGCGGATAACTACACGGCAAGACAGATCCTGGTACAGAAATTTGAGGCCATGGTCCAAAGGCAAGAAAATGTAAGCCATGACGTCACTGAATTTCAAAAGGTACTCCAGTATGCCAGGACCACGGTGAACTTCGTTGTAATGCATCACGTGTATATGTTGCCATCCGACATGAATCTACGCATAGGCAAAATTGTCGGTTATAATAACAACATTCTAATTGCCCCCACAAGTGCGATGATTGGTATAAGGCTTGACCTTAATAACAAGCCTATTGCAAGGCATGCATCTGCTGCACCCCTCAAGCATACTGCTAAAGCACCTATATATACCCCAAGGCATGACACGCATCCTATACCTCCGAAGCATACCACGCCCCATATACCAGATCATACCATACAGGCTATACCATCCGTACCTCCTGGCCCCATAACATCGTCTCCCAAGCAGCTTCCTGAACAACCCCCACAAAAGCAGCATGAGGATACGAAGGCCGCATTAATCACAACAGGGGTTGGGATCATCATTGCCTATATATGGCTTAAAAGATATTAGACCCCCCTAACATAGAACACGACAAACCCAGCGGCAGCCGCGATGGCCATGTACAGATGTTTTGCCGCATATTCCACAACTGTTGCCGCCACCCTCAAAAAGAACGCGACAAACGTACCTATAATCCCCGGCAATGCAACACCTGCCTTACTTGCCAGGTACTTTAAAAATTTGCCCAGTCGCTCCAACTGTTTCTCAACAAACCCCTTCCCTGCGGCACTTCCTCCTGCAGCACCCGCCGCGGCACCCCCTCCCGTAGCTGCAAGTATGATGGTGCTTATAAATAGACCAATAGCAGAGACTATACTGGTTATGGTGATCCCTTGCTCTTTGAAGAGGATCTTTAGCTTCTCCAGCAGAGACGTGTCATCTCCAGCAATTTTCATTAACGTTTCCTTGATGACTCCCAGCTGACTGTAAATTTCCTTGGATAGTACCCCATGGGCACCTTGCGCGGCTTCCTTTTTTATCGGTTAAGTCCTCGATCCTAGCATTAAGATTTTCTATATCCCCATCAATTTTAACCTCTTCCTCCTCGGTTGCCCTGGCCTTCTTCTCCTCAAGTTTTTTCAATTCATCCTTTGCATTGTCAATCCCGGTATCAAACGAAATAATCTTACTTGCCAGGAGTTTAAGGTTACCCCTTATAGTTTGGAGTTCGAGGTTAAGCCCCCTTCTTTCACGTTCATTGATAACGTCATCGGTACCACCACCAAATGAAGTCGTCTCCTCTATAAAATTTTCCATTGCATCCACAAATTCCTCGATTGATTCTATCGATTGCATCGAAATATTATCAGCATCCTTCCTCAGAATATCAATACTTTGCCCAAGTGCCTGGGTCGCTGCCTTACCCCTGTTGGGTGTAGTAACATAGTCGGGAAAGCCTAGGGCTCGCACGAGCTCTGCCTTTAATTTCTTGATCATTTCACCGGCAGCTCGCAGCCCGCCCCTATCCTTTGTAATTAATGGCGTAAGGTCTATCTCGTTGAAAAAAAGACGTTTCCCCTCAAGTCTAAACTCGTCGTAGGGTATAGCAATGGGTTTCCCTAGCCTCTCCTCAAAGCGTTCGTAGAGATCATTGACCTTATCCCTTAACAATATTTGCCTCTGCTCTGAAAGGCCAGCCCCTGGGACGCCCTGTTGTTCCTCTTGGGTTGAAGGCCCCGGTGTTGATGGAAGTTTTGGCGTTGATGGGAGTTTTGACGTGGTATCATCGGGTTTATCATCCCACCCGCCCTCATCCGGAAGATCGTGATCAAATACTGGATTAGTTGGCATCTTTATTTAACATTTCCCTATATAATAAATGAGTGGCTTTGGAACAAAACTAGACCCATACGCAGAGACTAAACAACTCTTCGGTATCAAAGGACGAAAGCAGCGAGTTCAGATAAGTCATATACCATCAACGATCAACCAGAATGAGGACCTCTACCTCTGCAGGTCAAGGCTACTGAGTACGTTGGGACAGATGAGGAGAAAGCCATCGCTGCGGCGTATAGCAACACTTTCTGCATCCCATTGGGTAAAACGTTTGAATTAACCACAGACTTACCATTTTATCAGGCAGAGCTACATGACAGGCTACAGTTTGTCGTACATTTTGCGTCCTACGGTGACGTCATCAAGGATGGGGGCACGGCCGCGGTTGGATCTACGGCGGCAAAGGCTGCCGATGCTGCCTATAAGATTACCAACATCAAGCTGGAATTTGACAAGATCACCCATGAAGGTCTGGCAAGTGCCATGATGTCAAGGTATAATCGTCTCGCGTTACCTTATGAAAGGATATTAAGAAGCAAGGTGGTGACCATGAAAAAGGCTGATACAAGCTACAACCTCCAAATCGATACCCCAGCTAAGTCATTGAAAGGTGTCTTGTTAATCTTTATAGACCCTGGGAAAGTGAAGGCCTATGCTGGTGTAAATGAAGTCTTTTACAACCCAAAAATAGAGAAGATATCAATCACGGTGGAAGGTGAACCTAACGAACTGTATAGCCATGCCATGCTTCCCAAGGACCACCTCGAGCAGGTCGTTAACCTCTTCGGGAGCCATGACTCGAATGTGACAATTGGCCAATTCTTCAATGAACGGTATGCATTATTCGTTGATTTTAGAGCATCTCACGACCATACCCTACATGGTAGCGGGAGACCCCTACAGAGGCTTAGTGACGGCATCACTCTCCATATGACCAAGAAGGCTGACGGAACTGGGGATATAAGAAGTTACGTCTACTTGCTGATGGATGCTCAATTAAATATCCTAGGTGGGCGTTATCATTCTGTGGAGTACTAGTGACCACAATTTATGTTTGCATAATCAATATGGAAGAAAACAAGAGCTGTTCAAAGTGTAAAAAAGTGTTGGCCTTGGATGCATTCAGGGTGTTGAAAAATGGTCAAGCTACAAAGACATGTATCAAATGCCTGGATTCCGGCAAGGCGTCAAAGGAACTTAATAGGTGTCCCCATCAAAGACAGAGATCCCAATGTAAGGAATGCAAGGGTAGGTATTGCGGCAAGGACTGCAAGAAAGGTAAACATCTGGAGGGGGAACCAGGATCTGCCCAAATTGTAAAAGGAGTCTTTTACCAGATGCATTCAAGGTGGTGAAAAATGGTCAATTGACAAAGACATGCATCAAATGCCTGGATGTTGGCAAAGCGTCAAAGAAACGCAATAGGTGCCCCCATGGTAGGCGGAGATCAATATGTAAAGAATGCGGGGGAAGTGAAATTTGCCACCATCAAAGGCAGAAATTCCAATGTAGGGATTGCGGGGGAAGTGAAATCTGCCAGCATCAAAAAAGGAGGGCCTATTGTAAGGAGTGCAAAGGCAATCAGATATACAAGCATGAAAAACAGAGGGCTTGCTGCAAAGACTGCAAGGGCAGTCAAATCTGCGAACATGAAAAACAGAGGGCCCAGTGCAAGGAGTGCAAGGGCAGTCAGATATGCGAGCATGAAAAACAGAGGGCCCGGTGCAAAGACTGCAAGTGCAGTCAAATATGCCCCCATGAAAAACAGAGGGCCTATTGTAAGGAGTGCAAAGGCAGTCAAATATGCCCCCATGAAAAACAGAGGGCCTATTGTAAGGAGTGCAAAGGCAGTCAAATATGCCCCCATCAAAGGATAAGATCCAGGTGTAAAGACTGCAAGAAGGCCAAGCAATAAATGGCAACGATTGCTGTTATTGTTGCAGGCGCTGCAATCAACGCATTAGCGTTCAGTGGATCAAATTATCTATTTAGCAAGCTCTCAGGACACGGTGAGGCGGAGCGAAAGAGGCATGATGAGGCCGTTGAAAAACGTAACACAGCTCAAGCAGAGTGGATCAGAACGAGACAAGCCAAACTAGACTGGTTCGCCAGGCAAAGGGAGATGCAAATAAAAGCAGGCAAAAGCCTTCGTGAACTCGATGACGATATGTATCAATATTTTATTGCTTCAAGCAAGACAGTCTCTCAGTGGAAGGATTTCTACACCCCTTCAAAACCCCAAGAGGATGGAGAATTGACGTTTATAATAGGCTCATTATCACTACTAGGCTTCGTGGTCTACAAGTATTTGTAAGAACGTTTTTAACATGTATAATAAAGACATGTCAAAAGCATCACATATCGTTACCGATGAGGAGGCTGAAAAACTAAGCCAAATTTACTATACCCCGGAACATCTGTGGGTTGGACGGAAAGCTATTAAATTACTCGCCGCGGAAGCTGGTCTATCAAAAAAGAAGGTTACCCACTGGCTGTCCCGTCAACTCTTGTGGCTGAGACACATCAGGGGGCCAAAACGTATTGATTATCCACACTTCACCATTACAACACCCAATGAGATGCATCAGTTTGATTTGTTCTATATGCCACATGACAAGTTATATGGAAGCACCTACAAATACATTCTCACGGGGATTGACGTGGCCTCAAGGTGCAAGGTAGCCAGGCCCCTACGTACCAAAAAGGCTAGCGAGGTCGCCGACATGATCAAAGATATCTACAAGGCGGGACCTTTACACTACCCCAAAACATTTCAGTGCGATAACGGTAGTGAGTTCAAATCAGATGTAACGAAGCTATTGGAGACTAAAGGAGCCGAGATTAAGCGTGCTACCACCAAGTACCATCATACGTTTACAGCCTTTGTGGAGAGCTATAACAAGGTACTTGCCGAAAGGCTCTTTAAGCCTCAGAATGCACAGGAGTTGGTATCCGGGGAGCCTAGTAGCATATGGGTGAAACACCTGTACACTATCGTCAAAAATCTCAATAATACCAAAACAGCCATGATTGGCTTAAAACCTAACAAGGCTATTAAATTCGAAGATGTACCACTTGCAAAAAGCCAGCAATATCCCGAAGAGAAACCCCTACCTGAGGATGGTCTTTATCTCTATCTGCTACAACCAGGAGAGGAGCATAATGACTCTAAAAGACGCGCCACCGACGCCTTTTACAATAAATATACCTACAGGTTGGATCGTATCGTGGTAGGTAGTCGTATTTTGTACTATTTGAAGGATGGTCCTGATCGTAGCTTCGTGTCGGAGGAATTGATGCTTATTCCAGAGGATGTTCAGGTACCCCCGGAGGTTATCAAAGAATGGTAATATGCTTTCACGAGTTCCCCTAGGTCATCCAAATCTAATTCGCCATCATCATCTTCATTCGGATCTCTCACATAGTCCTTGGGATGTTGGGTGTAGAAAGGGTACCCATAGACGATACCTTTAATGACATTAGGGTCATTCTCCAGATCAATATCAACCAGGCGTCTATCTGGTATCGGAAATTCGAGTATTTTGCTTATTGTTTCTATATCAGCCAAATCCGATAGCTTCAAATCCTTATCCTTAATGAACTGGTAGCAGAGTGCCCCATAGTTGTTCTCTTTAGCCGCAACAATATGGAGTCCCAGGCGTTCAATATCATCCTCGAGATCATAATCGATCTCGTTTCTTGCAAATGTTGCCCATGCTTTTTTGCCTGATGCTACCCTGTGTAAAAGATCATCGTCCGTGGGGTATTCAAAACCTTCGTAGTATACTCCACCTCGATACCTAAAATTTTCTAGGCAGGCGGGCCAATATCCGGCCACCGACTCTGCCCTGACACAGCAATGTAGCACAGGTACCTGAATATTGTAGTTGATTGTAAATTGATTCCTTTGTAGATATGCTTCCATCTTTTTTTTATATTTCAGTATCTTATAACATACAGCTGAAGGGGTCAAAAATGATAATTTTAATGGGGAGGGGTTGGTAACCCACCACTAAATGAGGCTTCTTTCCCTCCTCCGAAGGAGTCGGTGGTACCGACTCACATTTTGCATATAATTTTCACTATCCGCAAGGGTAGTGAAAATTATCGTCTGCCTAGTCCCATAGTGCTGGAACACCCAAATCGTACAGGTCATCCCTGGTATGATCGATGAGCCTGAAATGGTTTCCATAACGCTCCACGTGTCCTTCTTCCTTGAACCTATTAAAGGCGTGTATACCGTTGGGGTTGTCGATGACGACAATCTCCTCCGCGCCCGGGTAGGTGTAATTGAACCACAATCGCTTTTTGCTAATATTACGCCTCTGGACACTCGTGCAGTAATAGGGAAGATGATGGTATTCGTCGTAATCCTGTGCGCTGTGCTTACGGTGGATAATGATGACGTTGTCTTTTCTGGGGTCCTGAGCCTACATGTCTTTGTCGAAGCCTTAAATTTTCCTGGGCCTGTGCCTCGAGTTCATCCCCCAATACCATGAGCTGGTTGTCCCTATCCTCTAGATCATCCTCGAGTATGGCTACGACAGTATCTCTGTCCTCGATTGCCGCAGCAAGCTTTCGCATTTCCTTAGGTAGCACCTCTTCTACAACCCACCCCAAAAAGGATTCTGCGTCAGGCTGACCACATCTTAGGAGGAAGGTATATAGGCCGGGTTCGGTCAGCAAAATCTTTTATAGCGTCACCTAATCGCATTTTATACCTGGCAGGAACATATCGCTGAATGGCTTGTACCCCGGCCCTTCGTTTATATCATACAGCTCTCCAAACATCGGATGCTACAATACATTGACCTTTATCCTGAACATAAAATGATCGGACTTGTTTTCCTTGGAAATAATCAACCGCTGCAATAGACATTTTCTATATGCCAATGCTTACCCGGAGGATTTCACCAATGGTCATAAATGGTAATTTTAATACCTACAAAAAGGTAGTAAAATTAATGCCCTCCTACGGAATATTCCTCTAGATTAATTTCAGCAAACACATAGCGATAAATCTTGTTAATGATGTGAAAAATGGAGAAGTTTGGGGCATCGGGGTTATATCGTATAAAGGTGCATCCCAAGGCTTGCTCGATATGTTTTTGTCTCCTTACCTCATAACCTATATCCCTATCAGCATGTCCAAATTCATCACATTCGATAGCTAACCTATACCTCGGTAGGTACAGGTCGATCCTATGTCCATCAATACGATGCTGCTTCACCATATCCTCGCCGTCAAAAGCGGTGCGGATGTTGTAAATAGTATCCTCCTCCTTGGATAAAAGTTTTATGTTTTTGATTTCCATACCGCAACGTCCTGCAATTTTTATAGCATCCAAGCTTTTACATCGAACCAAGATTTCCCTAACAGCTTCAGCTGAAATAAAAATATCATGCCCCCTTCCCCCTCCTACTGGCATACCCGGGTGCGTGTAGTCGCCAACAAGCCCCAGTATACCCTCTATTTCTCCCCTTGATATTGTCATACTACGATCAAGACCATACTGCCTAAGATTTGGAATACATAGTAATTTTTCAAGGTCGGCTCTTTTGAACCATGGGACCTCACAATCGTCGTATATGATTTCTAGATGTGGTGCAAGCACCGTAACAAGCTTTTGGGATGACATCTTTTTATGTCAGATCAGAAGGTAGATTGTTTGTATGCTCACTCAAGGATTTTCCAGGCCCTAGGATGTTCAAGTATTATGTATAGACAGGCATGTTTAGATTTCTTAAGATCACATTTAATATGATCCCAGTTCGAAATAAGGTTGGTTTCCTCATCTAGCATCCTCATGTCGGTCCTTTCCGAGGGATACCAGGCAAACAATTGCTTCTTTTGCCTCCTTAAATTCTTGGGCAAGGCAGTATATGACTGTGTCAATAGCCAAAGACTGTGGCCCCTATGCCTTCCCGAAATAGCAAGTTCAAGTAGGGATTGTCGACGTTTATCGAAATCCTCGTTCGCCACACAATCGTCGACTATGAAGAGACTTTCCTCACCCGCCAGCAATGAGGACAATTTTTTAATCCATTCAAACAACTGGTCCTTAGGATCTATCAAAAAGACATATTGGGTCCTTCCAGAGCGATGTCCTTTCAAGGTATGTCTTATTCCATTTCAGGGTGGGGCATAGTATCACTATGTTTTGATATTGTTTTTTATATTCGTTTTCGAGGAGATTCAGGACACGCTGCGTTTTCCCGCATGACGTTGGACCTGTAAAGATTGCCGTATGTGATTCCTTCACGACGTCTAACATTTACTAATAGTTGCCCCACTTACGCAAATGGATTTTTGAATATACCCCGGCACAACTTAAACATATCAACACACCGCCGTGATTGTTCACCAAAGACCCCCGGCAGGCAGGGCAGAGCTTGATATTTTGGGTCTTATATTCAATGGGTAGTGCACTATATATTAATTTTCCATCCAGGCATCTCAGTACCTTGCGATATTTTTCAATGAGTAGTTCCTTTTCCTGGCTCTCGGGGGGTGCTTCGATGAGCTCGATGTACCGGGGTATGATTTTGTATGTCAACAAGGTTTACAAAAGCAGGTAACTTGGATCTTGCTGAATATCCCTAATTTCGCTATCAGTGACAAGAATGTCTACCTTTTGTTCGATAACAGGGTCCTTACATTTTATACGCCGCCTAGCCTTAGCTTTATCGAGACAACCTATGCAGCTTTTTGTTCGGCTATTCCCCCTAAACTTGAAACTGTCCAGGGTTAACAGTTTTTTACATCTTATGCATATTTTATTCATTTACTTGAAGGCACTCGCCCTATGTAATGCCTTAGCAACCTCGGCAAACGTTGGGGACTTACCGGTTTCAACATACCTAAAAGGTATCTTGTTATCTATATGTAAATATTCGTAAAGCTCCCAGATATAGCCCTCGGAAAACTGGGCCTCCATATGGACCCTACAAATATTCATTAACTCATATAGGGGCTGAGTCCCTATATGTTCACATTTTGTACGACGTTTGCGTGATGTCTTCCTAATATTGAGACAATTTATGCACTGTTGATTTAGTTGACCGCCTACCTTGATCCTGAAATTATCAAGGGAAAGATGCTTTTTGCATTTTGAGCAATCCTTGGCCTCCTCCATTTTCTATTTGTCCTCAAGGACAAATAGAAAATTTTATCAGACGCTCTATTTTGGTTTAGGGACTATGGACCCTGGGAGCCATCCTTTCTTGACGGCCATTTCACGATTTGCTCGGCCTGCCGCGAAGTATGCAGTCATTTTAAAGACGTCATTCATATCCATTTTGGCCGAGGGTCTCGTGATCCCTAGAAATTTCTTACCCGCCATGGCATAGGCGAATGTGAAGCTAAGGTCCACAATTGTTTCGTAGAGCATATCCAGGATCTCCTTCTCCTTTGGGGTTACGTTGCTTGTCATTTATTAGAGCATTTTAAAGAATTCGGGATGAGCCTTGCCCTGTTGAGGTTCGGAGGTTGATTTGTTGGTTTCTCCACCATTTTTGGCAGGGCTGGCAAATTTATACCATACACCAACGGCTATCGCAAGCACGGCAAGCGTACCTACACCATAAATGTATACATCCGTTGACCTGCTAGAACCTGTCGCAGGTTCTTGATCATCTTGTGAAGGTTCTTTACCCACGTTCTTCTGTAGGTCGGCCTTGTTCTTTTTGTTCCATGCAGCAAGTCTCTTGCCAGCAGCAACACGACCCTCATATTTCTTGGTTATGGTCCTTTCCTGTTCTTGTTTCTGTTGAATCTCTTCACTCATTTTATTATAGTACCGTCGTCCTAGGCTCTTCCTTATCCTCCACCACCTCATCCTTCTTTTTAGAAATATGCCGTGCTGTGTGGCCTGCAACGAGTAGTGGTGCTAGACATCTCCCAAGTGTGCAATATACTAATATTCCAAGGTCCGTCATAGACTCTTTAATGATATGGTCATCCTCAATGTCCCTGCGAAGATCCTCAATATTATCGATGTTCACAAAATTACCTATCATATTGGCATAAATGCTTATTGCATGAGGGGAAAGTGCCCTTGCAGTCTTTTCACCCTTTTCGTTCAATTCTCGTTGAAGGTACTCGGTAAGTACTTTGTCTATGGCCTCCTCAGGGGCCTTATCGACAAAGCCCTCTGTGCACTTCTTAGGCAAAAGGTGACCCTTGCCTTTCCTCCAGGGCCTCCTTCAAAGCCTGACGCCTATCGAGGGGTTTCTCTACATGATCATATTCTGCAGAGGCTGTGTCGAATACTTGTGCAATCTCGGACATCCTTTTTATTATACGTCGAAATTTTATGAAGGATAGTAGTATTATCACATAGGGTAGAAATATAGCTATATACAAACACACTTCCATTTTATTCCCTTAAACCGTAAGCGGGGATGTATGTACCCCGTCATCGTGCACGACTCTCTTGTCATAAAACGCCGAGAGACCGAGTTTGTTCTGTTCGTACGTAATCATACCCTGCTCATGTACCCTAAAGCCTACGTTTTTAGCCCTGTCCATACCACCATTTAGCGCACTCATGTATCTACCTAGGTCAGAGCGTTCTGTCGCTTCGACATCCCCTTACATGAAAATTTAGTACCGTTCTTACCTTCAACGAAGTAGCACTTGGCCGTCAGGGCAATCATTCGAAACCCTATGAATTCCGCCTTGAATAGTCCTCCTGTTCGACTCGAGTATTTATCGGTGACAAGCCAATTTTTTACATCCTCATCATACTCGTCAAGCAGTTCGAGGCGAACGACATCTCTCAACTCTTCTCCAGGGATGGCAAAATAGGCACTGTCGGTGTCCATGTAAATGTACTCGAAGTCCTGACGATCCACGTACTTGTCGAGAAAATCATAGTAAAATTCCAACATCCGAAGCTTGGCTAGTTGATATACCGCAATACCGCACTGATAGGTTCTATCGATAGTACACTTATGTTTGCCTTTTCCAGGCTGATATGCATCTCCAATCTCCTCAAGATCCTCGAGGTACGGGCTTCGCAGGGCTGCATCAACCTCCTTTTCATCCCTCGTAAACGTGGTATTTGCGTGCCTTGCTAGGTCTTCAATCATCTTGCCGTAGAACGAGTTGCCTTTCAACTTTGCTGTATCTCCCGCAATACGTTTGTCGGGGTCCTTAATGGCTTCCCGTCGTGCATCAGCAATCTCTTCCGGGAACCAGGCAAAGGGCCTACCTCTAGCATATTTGAGAAATTGATAAAAGGCAGTCACTTTCAGCCCATGGTCAAGGTACCATTTTAGCACAGTGATATTCAGTAAGATCTTTTTGGTGACCAGCAACCCCAAAAGCTTACGTGTTCCGGGTACACGCTTGCGACCTGTAGTTTTCAAGTATTCGTGCATGTGCTCTGGTATTTGATCATCAGATATCTCTTTAACGACAAACAGGGGAGTCATTTCGCTGAATTTGTCACGCAAATACTCGGGTACCTCGATATCAACCTGGGCAAACCCAAACAACGATCCATCCATCACACCCCGCACCAGTAGCTCTAAGTTATGTGCCGATGTCGGTGTGGCCACCTTGATCAGCTGTTCCTTCCCACAAGGAAAGTCTTGCATCAGGGTACTCGGGTAGAGCATATTTGCATCATACCCTAGAATGGTCCTACACTTGCGGGGTTCGCTGTACACGTGAGATCTGATACCCGTCACGTCTCGTTCGTGGTATCTACAGAATACGATTGCAGGGCCACCCACCATCCCCGTCCGCAAAAGGTCGTAGGCTTCATTCCTCGTACAGTTTTCACATGCTTTCCGTACCTTCCTGCAGGCCTTACAACTCTTGCTATAACAAGAGTCCTTACACCTATGCGTGCATGGGTCTCCTGGGGCGTATAGCTCTAACTTTGGGTTCAACCGTAGAGACTTGTTCAACACGTACCGCATTGATACACCTGGGATACTTACCGCGTCCTTCAAAATGTCTATCCCGTCGGTGTAATAATGCAGCCTTGTTTTATCCACGGCTTCAATGAACGGTTCCACGTCGGCTATATTGTACTCACGCAGCCAATCCATCATGGTGACGCAGCCTCGTTTGTAAAATTCCGCGCAGAATATCTCGTACTCTTCGCGGGATAGTGTGTTTATCCCACTTAGCCGGCTATAAAAGTCCTCGTGGGCCACAGGTCCGGCATGGTTCAGCTTGTCGTGGCTTGTTAGCCACTCATACGGAGACACAAGCTTTTCGAGCTTACATTCCAACGACCTGCACCAACCGTCATAGCTTAGACCAGAGGCAAGGAAATTTTTGATATCTAAAATCTTAAATCTCGAGGTAGTGAGGAACATGTAGTCATTATCTTTTTTCGCCACCTTGATATTATCGCCTTGCGCGATCTCTCCGACAAAATACCGCATGATCAGGTTGATGTCGTACTTGCCGCTGTTAAATCCTATTACGGCTACTTGATTTACCCACTCATCCCACAACTCCTGGTTCTTTGTGGAGAGCATGTTAAAGTCGTCGGGCTTCGGGTACATTCTCTCGACCTCTTTCACAATAAGGGCATGCCTCCTTTCCATCTCCTCCACAAATTGTTTAACCAAAACCTTGGGGTCCTTGTGCTCCATGAACGTCGGGTCCCCATTCAAACTATCGGCAATACCAACACTTACAGGCACATGTCTCGAAAGATATGTTAAATCAGATGTTTGCTGGTAGTTTAAAGGTGATAGGAGGGCCTCGAAGTCAAATACAACATAGTGGGGGTAGGGTTTTAATTCCTTCTGAAAGTACCTCTTGATTTTGGGTGGTTTCTCACATTCCCAAGCTGTGACGAGGTTGTACCCCTGTTCCCGTATCATCCTTTCCTTAGACTGGGTTGCAGCGTAATGAGTCTTGTCCGCCTTGGTTCTCTCGGACAGACAGGGACATCCGTGCCACCTACAACCATTGTACTCGTAAACGGTCTTTGAAATAAGTTCAAAGCCATCTACCTTCCACTCCTTTTTGCCATCACATATAACGCGTTCACCGCCATGACCACATAGGGCATGATGAATATGCCTTCCGGTTTGTTTTGACATGTATTCTATCCATTTTGATGCATCATAGCTAAACCCCTCATCGTAAAAGACCTTCTCGGCCCTGCCCGGCGTACGTTTAACCTTTCCCCCTTTGCAAATGATCGTCGTCTTGACACCCTCGCATTCGTTCCTTTTATGCCGTGATAGGTGGTTGCTTTTGGTAAACAGTTGTTTGCATATCTCACATTCCCATTTTTGTTGGGCCAGCACGTCCAAATCTTTGTTGTAGAAACAGTGCCCGTCCAGCATACCAAGATTGATAGTGTCTAAACCCTTTTTGTACTGCTTTTGACCATAGACGAGTCGCCATGGTGCTTTCTCGGAGTTTGCCTTGGGTTCAAATACTCTGATGTTGACCTTGAATTGCTTGGCAACGCCCTCCAGATCCACCAGCCTTGTGGGGCGCACGTCCTTACGATTAAGCTTGGGATCCCCGTAGTACTCTAGAGCTAGGGCGAGGGCCGTTTTTGTTAGACGTTCCGTTCCCCTTTTTACGTTAACCCTATCCTTTACCGCAAGACATCTCCAGAAGCATAGGTTGTCCGTTCTGGCATCCTCACCATCCATGGCGTAGATGCACATTTTTTTCGCAACCAATCCGGGAGAGGACCAGTAGTAGTAGGGGATGGATATAAGTACAAAACAGCTACTTTGACACCTTGACCCTCAAAACCCCCGCTAAAAACGCTCCCCCCTCCCTCCACACCTAGCCCTCTCAAAATCGGAAAATCCGACGGCATCCGAAAATAAATCCGATAACAATCCGATTCCGGCAAACCCGACAAACACGACAATTCCAGGACATGCGCACAGCTGTGAAGTAATATTGCTGACATCAACAAAAACCAGCGCATGTGCAGTTGAGTAAGGGAAGCCCCCTTACTCAAAGCTCGACCTTGCTATTTGATACTATCTATAATAAAAGATGAGTTGGTTCAAATATATTCTAGACCCCTTCAAGACTCGTGAAATGTGTATCAGGGGGGTTCAAAATGATCCCGCGGCTGTGATATGTTCAGATCCATCTCGGGGACCAGATGAAATGCGCAACAGGGCGAAGAGTGAAATGCGCAAAAGAGCGTTTAGAGACATGTGTGTCAGAGCTTTTAAAAGGGAGCACCCCGGGCTTTTCAAAATGGTGCCAAGCGGTTTCGAGATGCAAGAAATCGCCCCCATGGCGGTTGATCCCGGGATATTCAAGTATATTCCGGACCATTTCAAGAGCCGGAGAATGTGTACCAAGGCAGTTCACAATGATCCCCGGATGCTCGAGTTTGTCCCGGACTCTTTCATTACGCAAGAAATGTGCAACAAGGCTGTTGATAAGAATCCTGATGTACTCGGATGTGTTCCGGACCATCTCGTGGCTCGGGAAATGTACGCTAGGTCGGTTCAAAAGGATCCCTGGATGCTCGCGGGTGTCCCGGACTCTTTCATTACGCAAGAAATGTGTACAGGGGCGGTTCAGGAGGAGCCCGTGGTGCTCAGGGATATTCCGGACTCTTTCATTACGCAAGTAATGTGTAACGGGGCGGTTCAAAAGGATCCCCTGGCGCTCGGGTATGTTCCAGACCATTTCAAAACGCAAGAAATGCTCGATAATTATGACTTAAATAAATGACCCTCGATCACTGTGATGACTGTGAGCGCGTACTCGACGAGTATGACAGATGTCACTGCGGGCGCAAACTCCTGATAAAGACCAAGCTGCTCTGCTGGTATTGCTATCAAGAGTACATCACTTACAATGGAGTCAGTTGTCCTTGCACTGAGATGATATATTGAGGTTTTCCTGTCCAGAGTTTTATGAAGCATCGCTTTATAAAAAGTAACAAGATGGAGGATGTTAAAAAATGTTCACACTGTAAACAACCCCGACTACTAGGCAAGTTCAATATCCAACGCAAAGGCCCTGGTAAAGGTCAACAAACAAAAATGTGCAGTAAATGTCTCGATCAAAAGAAGGCTTGACGGGAGCGTACAAAGTGCGCCTGTCAAAAAAGAAAGGACCAGTGCGAAGAATGCGACTTCCCTGGCTATCAATATAAGATAGTTATGAACAGGATTCACAATTCCCTAAGGCATGATACAGAGATATCCTCCACAAAGTACCTAGAGTGCGACATTTGCACATTTATTGGACACATTCAAGATCAATTTGAAGACGGCATGAGCTGGAGCAACAGAGGGCAGTGGCAATTCGATCACAAAACCCCACTCAAGCATCGCGTGAATGATGATTATCCCAGCGAAAAGGTGCAGCTCGAGAGGCTTAAATACACTAACATGCAACCCATGTGGGTCAAAGATAACCAATCAAAAGTCATCGATATATCTCCACTTAGAGAAATCTAGTTGAGATTTCAACACCACAATAAAGGATGTTGAAATTCGGTGAACAAACTGTCAAAGCCATGGACATTTACAACAATGCAGCTCTGCTAAATATCGAAGAAGTGAATATTGAAAACCTCGTGTTGAGCGAACCCATTACAGCAAACAAAGGCAAGGATGAGCGCTTCGTTATTGGTTATCAAGGTCAAGACGGCAACCTAACAACACTACTACTCAAGACCCGTGAAAAGGTCTATTCCAGGGGTGTATCATGCTACTCAGAAGACTCCGCACTCACAATGTCTTTCGATCTTGTTGAATACCACGAGTGGGTTGAAAACTATGAGAAAATCCAGACCAAGGTGAATTCCTTGGGACCTCTCTTAACCAACACCAACGTGAAAAAAGGTCGATACCTGAGCACTAAACTCAAGACATGGGATGGTAAAGTCAGAACCAATTTCCACAAGAAGAAGGTACCACAGGATGGCTGCCTATGTAAGGCCATCATCAAACTGGCGAGTATTTACAAGCAAGGTTTCAATTGCTATATGCAGACTTATCTCGAAGAGTGTAAATACAAAGAAATCGACCGGTATACTGCTTGTTACTTTAGCGACTCTGATGATGAAGATGAAGGCTTCACTGTCTTGTAAAGGCGCAAAGCTTTGTATGGTTGGTGAAACATCCATACAAACAAACATGAAGGTTACAGAGATGATGAAAGAAGCAAAATCACTGGGTTTAAAGGGGTATTCCACTCTCAACAAGGCCCCTCTTATGGAAATGATCCGCAAGGTCAAGTACAAGGACGCCTCAATGCAAACGGACGGTCCCTATTGTAAACCATGCACCCTTCACGCGTGGCAGAAAAATCTTGAGCAATACTCGAGAGAGCTCGCTGAAAGACAGAGACGTGTTGTGCATGACTGCGGGCTTGTCATCGATCAAGACACTGGGTAATTGCTCGAGGTGTAGATGATCTAATATGTTGGCCAACATATTAGTTTGTGTATTTAGGCGGCTCCTCTAAGTAGAGCTTACATACTGTGCAGATTGAAGTTTTTTTAACAGTTCATCCTTGGCTTCTTCACGCCCCTTTGCAACAAGCTGCTGTCTCTCCCGATCATTGATGGCATTCACGGTTTGTTTGGTCCGTTGACGGACTTGCTCCTTCAGCAGCATGTATTTTTGCTTCTCCTGCATGATTAAGCTGAACTCATAGTCGCTGATCACCCCATTCTCAACAGTTTTGCTGATGAGGTCGACAACATAGTTGAGCTTAGTCTCTGCGAGTAGCCTGATGTTCTCATGCTTCTTTGACTTGACATCTAACCTCTTCCCCACATTCCACAGACCCGCTTGTCCTAACCCCACAACGATCGTGATACCACCCATCGCGACAGCAAGCGGTACACCAATCCCTGAGAGCATACTGCCGATGCCAACACCCGAGGTGATGACACTTTTAGCTAGTAATCCATGGTCAGTGAATCTAACCCAGGTACCATGCATTTTAAAATTTTTAGCGAGTTTATCCCGCTCTTTTGATTCATTTCGTAGGTATTGCTTGACCTCTTCGATTTTGCGCAGTCTGTAAACGTGATTTTCGCCAAGCTCGTCAGGAGCACTCGGTAAACTCGGATAAAGCTTTGTAATCTCTGTCATCTTTATTCTATAAGCAGCTGCATCGTTAGCCCCACGAAGGCCACATTATTATCGTGATTAAGCTCGTCTGTTAGCATGAACTCTAGTTGATCTGTGGAACCCTTCAAACGAAGGTATATCGGAGTTTCAAAACTCCAGGTTATCATGTCCCCCCAAGCGTCAATCTCTTTAGTTGGTAGCAAGGCGAGAATCTTAGATTTGCTTCCATCTAGCAGGCAGTCGCCTTCATCCAACTGGGGGAAAACGAGTCGCAGTCGATGGTGAACGTCAGTTTTGTAGAAGCTGTCATGATCGCCCGCTGTAAAATCCACCTTATTATCAAACGCCCGCCCCATAATGTCCTGCAGTGGTTGACCTATTATCACAACGTACCCCTTGTTAACTCTAACCCTACACCGTCCGTTCGTGAGTACGAATAGCTTTATCCTGCCCCCCTGCTTGGTTGTTGACAATAGCCGCGAGATCCTCGATTCGATATAAACCCGGCTCAATGGAGATGAGGACTTCCAACGGTCCCAACCTCGGATTGCGGCCCGTCTTATAGATGTTGATCTCGCTCTTGGTGTGGATGTTCGACCACGTAGGTCGAATACTGATCGACTTTAGAGCGATCCTTGTATCCTGCCCCAGATGGTCTTCGAATATCGTGGGGTTGTATATATCGGTGATGTACAGCTGTCTCATCTTTGTTCTAATAACAAAAGATGAACATTTACTCGTACAACCCAAGGGCAAAGTATACATCCAACAGGGGTGAATGGCCACTTGGTGTAACCAACCTGGAGCATCAGGACCTGTACGTCTCTACTGACTCACATATCCCCGTATCATTCCCTGAGTTCACCAAATATCCCATCAAAGTGACAAGTACGTACTTGAAGGACCCTGTCATACAAGGCTGGACGAAAGGCCAAGCCCTCGACTACTGGAACATCCAAGTGAACTTCGCAACCCATTGCGCGAGCACAACCATGGGCATCTCTGCTAAACACCTAACAGGCTACGTGCCCCTTGTCAACTCGATCTTCAAATTTCACGTGTACTACCACATGCGACGCATCCTAGCAAGGATGAAGGTACCCATGTCTTTCAACGATGGGTTCTCACGCTATAAGGACCCCTACTCCACCTCGGGTATGCGCAAGTCTGCAGAGAGTATGGTACGGACCCTAATGGTCTCTACAAGACCAAGTCGGTATCGGCGTCACTCACCAATGGGAGATGGTGGCCCCAAGTTGAGGGGGATTGGTGAAATTCATCATACCAGCAAGTCAAGGCTTGACATCAGAGGGTCTGACCAAGCTAAGCGAAAGTATTCGCGTCTACGTGGTCTTGTTGCTTGAATCACAAGCAGGGGCAAAGGCATCCCTACTCGGCTCAGGTGCCGATAACTATACAGCAAGGCAAATCCTGATGCAAAAATTTGAAGCTATGGTAAAGCCCCAAGAGAACGTAGGACATTACATCATAGAGTTCCAGAAGGTCTTGCAATATGCCCGAACACCGGTAAACTTCGCCGTCATGCCAAGCGTATACATACTGCCCTCGGACCTTGAATTGCGTATTGGCAAGATGGTAGGGTATAACAACAACATCTTGATCGCACCTGCCAATGTCAATGTGGGGGTACGTGTTGATGTGAACAATCGCCTCGCAGCAACGCAGCAACGCGGATCGCCTGGCGGCTCTACAGGAGTAACACAGTTCCAGGAGCACAAGCCCATTGTCAGTGGTGCGGCTGCCACACCCCTCAAGCATACCACAGCACTTGCGCATACCGAGAAGGTCGTCGCGAAGCCCGGAGACAAACCCCCAAGGGAGGAAATTGGGGGTAGGGGTGCCACCCATACCTCAAATGCCGGCAAAATCAGCATGAGATAGGTTTGTTTTCAAAACAAGGCTCCTCATGTATCCTAGGAGGCGGGAAAAATCAGCATGACGCGAAGTCGCCCGGCGGCTCCACAGGAGTGCACGAGGACAACAAAGCTGCCTTGATTTCAACATGGGTAGGACTAATCCTTGCCTATATCTGGCTGAAAAAATAATCGCAACGTTCTAGTGTGTTGATAACATACTAGAGTCCTTCACGATCTAGGACTTTTTCCCCTACCCCAACATAGGCCACAACGAAAGCGACAGCAGCCGTGATGGCCATGTACAAGTGCTTGGCCACGTATTCGACAATTTTAGCTGCTACTCTGAAGAAGAACGAGACCACGCTGCCAATAATCCCTGGTAAAGCGGCACCTGCCTTACCTGCTAGATACTTCAGGAATTTCCCGAGTCTTTCCAGCTGTCTTTGTACAAAACCCTTCCCACTTGCGGCACCTCCTGCAGCAGCTCCACCTGCGGCACCACCTGTAACTGCGAGTACGATGGTGGAAATCAGTAGACCAATAGCTGAGACGATGCTGGCTATGGTCAGCCCCTGTTCCTTGAACAAAATTTTAAGCTTCTCGAGCAAAGACGTGTCATTACCAGCAATTTTCATCAGAGTCTCTTTGATAGTCCCCAACTGGCTGTAAATTTCCTTTGACAGTAACCCATGTGCTTCCCCTAAGGCTTTTTTTTGATCATTCAACTCCTTGATCTTATCCTCAAGCCCCTTGATTTCCCCATCGAGTTTTTTCACCCTAGCCTCATTTGCCCATGCTTTCTGCTTCTCGAGTTCTTTCACCTTACCCCTCGCCATTTCAATCTCGCTATCGTATGTGACCATCTTACTTGCCAGACTTTTCAGGTTAGCGTTTGAAGCTCTCGATCGAGCCCTCTTCTTTCACGTTCAGTGAATACTTCATCGGTGCCACCAAATGAAGTCTCTTCTATAAGGCTATCCGCGGCATCTACAACTTTCTCCATCGATTTTATGGATTGCATGCTTATAGCATTACCCTTGTCCTTCCTCACAATAACATCAACCTCTAGCACGAGGTTCCGGGCCGCTTTACTGCCTTTGTTTGGTGTAGTATAGTCGGTAAACCCCAGGGCTTGCAAGCGCTTTGTACTTAAACTCTTTCGTATCTCGCCAACGCTCCTCAATTCACCATTCTTTTTCGTGATCTCTATGTCATCGAAAAGAAGCTGGTTTCCTCGTGCCTCAAACAAGTTGTACCATCTCGCTGTTGGCTGCCCCAACTCCTCACCAAGGTGTTCATAGAGAGCGTCGACCTTTGATTTTAGTAGCTCTCCCCTCTGCCTTGTCATGGTGTCTTGTTGACCCTGCTCTTCTGGCGATCTCGCTGTCTTGTCATCAGGCTGGATGGGCAAGTCCTCAGGCCTACTGAAATATTCATCCTGCTCGTCTTGAATGTTTTCCTCTCACGTAAAGTCGTCTTCAAATGCTGGATTAATCGGCATTTATTCAACCCACAAGACCCTACTAGTAAACATGTACGGAACTAAGCTAGATCCTTATACAAAAGTCAAGACCATGCTGGGCATGAAAGGAAAGAAGCAGCGTGTTAAAGTCAGTCACGTCCCCAGTACGATCAACCAGAACGAGGACTTGTACGTCGACGTAACAAACATGGGGCGGGACGACGTCATATTCCCAGGCTCTCTCAAACTCCTTTTCAACCTGGATCTTGAGGGTACAAACACGAAGAGAACCATCGTGAGCAATATTGGCAAGGCCCTGGTGCAGAATTTGCGTATCATGTTGAATGGCAACGAGGTGCAGAATATCAGCGACTACAACACCCTGGCAGTGTACCGCTACTTGTGGCTCCCCAAGTTTGAGAGAGAAAACAACCTCATTCTGGAAGGCATCAACCCTAATGACGGTACAATCAGGGCCCTCCAGGTGAAAGCAACGGACCATGTCGGTACTCTCGAGGAGAAGGCGATCGTTGCGGCGTATGGGAACACCTTTTGCATCCCGCTCGGCAAGATGTTTGAGTTGACGAGAGACCTACCCTTCTACCAGGGAGGACTCCATGACAGACTACAATTCGTCCTGCATTTTGCGTCTTACGGTGACATCATCAAAGATGGAGGCACAGCAGCTTCAGGGTCTACGGCAGCCAAGCCAGCGGATGCCCAATACAAGATTACCAACATCGCCCTAGAGTTTGACAAAGTGCACCACGAGGGGCTTAGCAGTGCTATGATGTCACGATATTCGAGACTCGCGCTGACATACGAACCGGTACTCCGCAGCAAGGTGGTCACTATTAAAAAGTCTGATACCTCATATAACCTCCAGATCGATACACCTGCAAAGAGTCTCAACGGAGTGCTACTACTGTACGTAGACCCTGGAAAAGTCAAAGCCTACTCCGGCGTCAACGAGGTGTTCTACAACCCCAAGATCGAAAAAATCTCGATCACTGTCGAAGGCGAGCCTAACGAACTGTACAGCCACGCCATGCTACCGAAGGATCATCTTGAACAAGTCTTTGAATTGTTTGGTAGTCATGACTCTGAGGTCACGATCGGACAGTTCATGACTGAGCGGTACGCCCTCTTCATTGATTTTTGGAGCTCCCCCGACAACGGTCTACATGGGAGTGGTAGACCATTGCAGAGGTTAAGCGATGGTATAACTTTCCACATGACCAAGAAAGCTGACGGAAGTACCGGGGATTTCAAGTGCTATGTGTACTTGCTGCAAGACGCGCAGCTTAACAGTTTGGATGAGCGATTCCACGGAGTGGAGTATTGAATAAAACATGGCAACTCTAGCAATCATGGCAGGAGTTACATTGATAAACGCGTTGGCATTCAGCGGCTCAAATTATCTCTTTAGCAAGCTCTCGGGGCATGGTGAAGAAGAGCGAAAGAGGCATGATGAAGCGGTAGAAAAGCTCAATACTGGTCAAGCACAGTGGATTAGAGATAGACAGGCTAAATTGGATTGGTTCGGGAAGCAACGAGAAGTGAAAAGGCAAGCAGGCGAGAGTTTGAAGGAGTTGGATGACGATCTATACCAGTACTACATTGCGACGCTGGAGAAAGCTCCGAAACTATCCGATTACTACACACCTTCCAAGCAACAACAAGATGGTGAGCTGACGTTCATCGTAGGATCCCTGGTTGTTCTAGGGGTGGTGGCGTACAAATTCAGCTAGCAGCTCCACAAGAGTTATCTGTAAGATTTTTGACATGTATAATAAAGACATGTCAAAATTATTTACCAAGGAGGAGGCTGAGAAACTCAGCCAAATCTATTACACTACGGAACATCTCTGGACTGGACGGAAAGCCATCAAATTACTCGCGAAGGAGAGTAGTCTATCCGAAAAGAAGGTGACTCATTGGCTGACTCGTCAACTGCTCTGGCTCCGACATATTCGAGGACCCAAGTCCATCGACTACCCTCATTTCACCATCACGAAGCCTAATGAAATGCATCAGTTTGACTTGCTATACATGCCGCATGACAAGCTGTACGGCAATACGTATAAATACATTTTGACGGGCATCGACGTGGCCTCACGCTACAAGGTAGCTAGGCCCCTACACAACAAGAAAGCCAGCGAAGTCGCCGACATGATCAAGGACATCTACGCAAAGCCCGGTGGTCTCCAATACCCCAAGACCTTCCAGTGCGACAACGGAGCAGAGTTCAAGTCAGATGTGACAAAACTACTGGAAAGTAAAGGGGTCGAATTAACGCGGGCAACTACCAAGTACCACCACACTTTTACGGCGTTTGTGGAGGCTTACAACAAGGTACTCGCGGAGAGGCTCTTCAAACCTCAAGATGCGCAAGAGTTGGTCTCTGACGAGACTAGTACCACATGGGTTCAGCACTTGCACACTATCGTGAAAAGTTTGAACAATACCAAGACTTCCATGACCGATATGAAACCTTCGAAGGCCATCAAGATGGATGAGGTACCTCTTGTATCAAATCAAGCATCGCCTGAAGAGAAACCCCTACCTGAGGATGGTCTCTACTTGTATCTGCTACAACCGGGGGAAGAACACGGTGATCAAAGACGACGTGCCACTGACGCATCCTGGAGCAAGAAAACGTATAGACTCGATCGTATCGTGACCGGTACCCGTCTGTTGTACTATCTGAAAGCTGGTCCCGAAAGAAGCTTCGTCTCAGAGGAGCTCATGCTGAGGATGTTGAAGTACCCCCAGAGCATGTCAAGGAATGGTAAATGTTGTTTTTTTGTGGCCCGAGAGGGGGCTACAAAAAAAAATTTTGATCTACCAAGGTGGTATGTTATGAATTCTTAGGAATCTACCAAGATCAGCACGCTTGAAATGAGGTTGCGAGTGCTCATCGAATAAGGTCTCGATGACTCCCGCGGGCACTGCGTTAAATAGGGTAATTTACGAAGACATTTTTGACTTGTAATATTTTTCAAATCCGAAAATCTTTTGTATGGACGAATCTATACAAAATTCAGGAGAAAGATATAAAGACCTGGTTCCTTCAGTATTCCTGTGTTTGGTTAGTAATAGCGTCGCTCACCTCAAAATCTTATCGCCTAGGGGCTCCGCAGGAGCATGAGACGTTCATGCGTATATGTAAGGCCTAGCCTAAAATGTCTCACACGCTCAGGCTTTACCTCAATACACCCACGCTCTCGAAGCCAATTGTAGTGAACGATAGAATTCGGGGTCTCCGCAAGTACCACAATCTCACTCTTGGGGTAATCTGCAAGCTTGTTCCTAATCTTTTGCGCTACATACCCCTGTTGGCCACAGATGGCAAGGTAGGGCCAGGGATCATCGTTGTTCTTTTGAATAACGGCCATGCTATTGTCTTTTCCTGGATCATTGAGATGGGGTACGGCACGTTGCTGCAGCTCCTCAATTTCTTCATCCCTCTCCTGTAGGTTGTACTCGAGTTCCGCAGGCTGTCGATCCCTGTCTTCGAGGTCGTCCCCGACCATCGCGAGTTGACTATCCCTGTCTTCTACCTCATCATTAAGGAATGCCAGGGCCATCTCTCCGTCCTCGATGGTCTGACGCTGCTTCTTGAGCTCATCATGTAGTTTTTCCACTCCCTTCCCAGCTAACCATCTCATAAGCTCTACGTCCTTAGGTTTTCTTGATTTGCCGGCAATCTCGATGGCCCCTCCTAGAGTAACGAATGCATCATGATTGTTTTGATGCTCCCTGGTGGGGTAATTACTAATTACCGCTATTTCATGACGCGAAATTGTCGTGATATCTCGATACGACGCTGCAATTTTTCCAATTCCCAGAAACCTTCCGATGTCGGCTCTTTTGAAGAGGGGCTGATTTTAACCATCGAATAAGGTCTCGATGGTTCCCACGGGCACTGCGTTGAATAGAGTAATTTATTGCGAAGACATTTTTGACTTGTAATGTCTTTGGCATCCGAAAATCTTTTGTATGGACGAATCTATACAAAATTCAGGAGGAAGGTATAAAGTGCACAATCTCCGGGGCACCTCCAATGTAACGAATGCATCATGATTGTTTTGATGCTCCCGGGTGTCGTGTTTTGGCGACACTCCTCCAGGGTAATACGACGTGCGGTGTTTGTTGAGTGGGGACAGGATTAACCCCACCCCGGAGCCTAGTAATAGCGTCGCTCACTTCAAAATCTTCCAGATTCGAGGGTGCTCAAGTCTGATCCAAAGGCAAGCGTGCTTGGACTTCTTGAGCTGAGCCTTAATAATGGAAATTTCTTCCCTACTTGAAATTACATTGTTCTCTTCATGAATGAGCTCAAACTCCTTCCGATTCTTCGGATACCAGACAAAAAGCTGTTTCATTTGATCCCGCACTGTTATGGGAATCTTCTTATATCTTTGCCTTAGCAGCCACAAGCTATGTTTTCTATGTCTCCCCGAGACCGCTAGTTCTAGCAACGCCCCACGAGTTTTATCGAGGGTTTCGTCGGCTATCATGTCGTCAATGATGAACAAGGTTTCTTCGCCGGCAAGGAGCTTTGATAGTTGCTCGATCCAATAGAAGAGTTTATCACCAGGGTCTATCATGAAGATGTAGTCTTCTTTCCAAAGTGAGGGTCTTTCCAAGTAGGTCTTGTTCCACTGTATTGTAGGACAGAGAATGATGATGTTGTTGAAGTGTTGCTTGTATTCGCTTTCAAGCAAATCAAGGACGCGCTGAGTCTTTCCACAACTTGTCGGTCCTGTAAAGATCGCTGTATGAGGGTCTTTCACAATGTCAAGAACCATTTATCCTGAGATTGTGTTTGCCCTGTGGCAGACAAACCTTGTAGGCGCTTATTTTGGCTTTGGAACGATAGATGCGGGAATCCAACCTTTGGAGACGGCCATCTCTCTTGAACCTCTACCTGCTGAGAAGTAAACCACCATCTTCAGGGCATCGCTCGTGTCCATTTTGGTTGAGGGGCTTGTGATGACCATGAACTTTTTGCCAGCCATTGCATATGCAAAAGTAAACCCTAGATCCACGACAGTCTCATAGAGCATGTCGATAATCTCTTTCTGCTGAGGCGTAACGTTGGTTGTCATTTATTAGGGCTAAGACATCTTGAAAATGTCGATATCAGGCTGAGACGTGGGTTTTTGCTTCTGCTTGGAGCTGTCAGGCGTATGTGGGATTTCAGCAGGCTGCGCAGCCGCCACAATCCGCCCACGTGAAATATAGAATCCAACTCCAACACAAACTATGACGGCTAAGCCTCCGGCACCATAGATGTATCCTGCGCCCGTTGACTTGCCAGAACCTGTCGCAGGTTCCTGACCCTCTTGGGAAGTACTTTTGCCCACGTTCTTCAGCAGGTTGGCCTTGTTATTGCGGTTCCACTCGGCAAGTCTCTTGCCAGCAGCAACACAACCCTCGTTCTTCTTGATAATTACTTGGTTGGGTTGTTCGTTCATTTATCTTATAGCCCTCAAGAGCCATAAGACATTTAAATGTAGATCTCTGCGACTCTTCCTCCTTAACCTTCTCTTGCTCTTCACACACCTGGGACACGGATAGTTGGCAGTGATTTACAGTGTGCGCAACTACTAACAGAGGTGTTAGAAATTTACCAAAAGCAGAGTAGACAAGGAGACCAAAGTCAGCCATGGAGTCTTTGATGATTGGATCCTCTTCAATATCTTTACAAAGACTCTCTGTTCTGTCAAGCTGCACCACACGCCCTACAACTTTGCTGTACATGCTGATAGCTTGTGATGACAGCGCTTTGGCTGTCTTTTCACCCTTCTCTTGGAGTTCACGTTGAACAAGCTCGGTGTAAAGCTTGTCTACCGTCTCGGGTGAGGCTTTATCGATAAACCCTTCGGTACACTTTCTCGACAGTAAGTGCTTCTGCCCACGACGTCCGGCCTCTTTCAAAGCTTGGCGCTTGTCAATGGGTTGCTTTTGCAGTAGCTGCGCTTGTGGAGGTGGGGTGTCCACTTCATAAAATATCTCGGCAATATCAGACATCGTTTTTATTATACGACGGTATCGAAACAGGATATAGATGATCAAGACATAAGGCAGTAGTATGGCTATTAGTAGGCACAATTCCATTTGTTTTAGATGGTTGGTCAACAACCATCTAACGAGCATTCTAGTTGGATATATATCGATTGCCCTTTGATTGATTTTCACTTGCCCACAAGGGTCGTATGTTAGTGTAGTGCAGCCTTTCTAATTGCACCGCTTCGCTGGGATATACCCCGTTCTCTCTATATTTGAGGGCAGTTTTATGGTCGAATTGCCACTCCCCCTGTTGCTCCAGCTCATGCCGTCTCTAAATTGATCTTGGATGTGCTTCTTGAAGGTGACAATATCACAGCCTAAGTACTCCGTAGAGGCTATCTCCGTATCATACCATAGAGCAGCGTGAATCCTGGCCAGAATAAGGTTATGCATATACCCAGGGAAAGCGCATTCCTTGCACCGGTTCCCACGCTTTTGATGTGGGCACTTTGTGAGCTCCCGCCACGCATTCCGACTGTCTCGGCATGTGATACACATTTTATTGCGTTCCCCTTCCTGGTTGTGCACCCTGAAACCTACATTTTTAGCTGTATCTAGCTCACCCTTTAAAGCTCCTAGGTACCTTGACCAAGTTACTTCATTCTGCCTCTTGGACATGCCTTTGCATGAGAATTTTGTACCCTCCTTACCCTCGACAAAGTAACACTTCGCCGTCAAAGCAATCATCCTAGACCCGATGAATTCAGGTTGGAACAACCCTCCCGTTCGACTCGAGTGCTTGTCGGTAACAAGCCAGCGCTTCACGTCTGTGTCGTATACCAGCAGGGATTCAGGGTGAACGACATCTCGAAATTCGCCCCCAGAGATGGCAAATTACGCTGAGTCGGTGTGCATGTACACATACTCAAAGTCTCGACGATCCACGTACTTGTCCAGGAAACGTAATAGAACTCCAGCATGCGCAACTTAGCCAGCTGGTACACCGCAATACCACACTGGTAGGCTCTATCTATGCTAACCCCGTGCCTACCCTTGCGGATCTCGTACGCGTCTCCGATCTCTTCAAGGTCTTCAAGGTACGGGCTTCTCATTGCTGTATCAACCTCCTTCTCATTTCTTGTGAACGTGGTGTTGGCGTGCCTTGCCAGGTCTTCGATCATCTTCCCATAGAACGAGTTCCCTTTCAACTTGGCAGTATCTCCAGCGATGCACTTATCAGGGTCTTTATCTGCTTGACGTCGTGCCTCGGCAATCTCCTCCGGGAACCACGCGAATGGCTTACCTCTAGAGTACTTGAGGAACTGATAAAAAGCGGTGACTTTTAGCCCATGCTCAAGGTACCACTTTAGCACGGGAGTATACAACACAATCTTTTCAGCTTTCATCAAACCCAAGAGCTTCTTGGTTCCTGGAACACGTTTGCGGCATGTCTTGGTCAAGTACTCGTGCATATGCTCGGGGATTTGAGTGTCAGGTATCTCTTTAACAACAAACAGCGGGGACATCTCGCTAAACTTGTCATACAGCTCTGAGGGGACCTCAATATCTACTTGCGCAAATCCAAAGAGCGAGCCATCTAGAACACCTTGGTCCAGAGCTTCTAATCCCTCAACGGGTTCAGCAATCTTGATCAAATTTTCCTTCCCGCAAGGGAAATCTTGCAGCAGGGTACTCGGGTAGAGCATGTTGGCGTCATACCCTAGAATCGTCTTCCATTCGCGGGGTTCGTTGTATATGTGAGATCTTATAGCTGTCACATCCCTCTCGTGGTACCTACAAAAGACGATCGCGGGACCGCCGACCATCCCAGTCTGCAAGAGCTCATAGGCCTCGTTTCTCGTGCACTCACCGCAGGTTTTTTGAGTCTCGCTGCAGGCTTTGCATCGGGCTTTGAAGCAGTCTTCTTTACACTTGTGCTTACAGGGGTCCCCTGGTGCGTAGAGCTCTAACTCGGGGTGTAGACACAGAGACTTGTTCAAGACATAGCGCATCGACACACCTGGTATGCTAACGGCATCCTTGAGAATGTCAATCTCATCCTCGTAGTACTGCAATCTCGACTTATCAACAGCTTCAACGAAAGGTACCACATCGGCTAGGTTGTAGTCAGCCAACCACTCCATCATAATTACACACCCTCGCTTGTAAAACTCTCCTTTGAATGCTTGGTACTCTTCGGGGGATAGGGTATTTTTCCCGCTAAGACTACTATAGAAGTCCGCATGCTCGACTGAGCCTACGTGGTTCAGCTTGTCATAGCTTGACAGCCATTCGTAAGGGAACACGAGCTTTTCGAGCCCACATTCCAGAGACTTGCACCATCCGACATAACTCATCCAAGGGGCTAGAAAGTTTTTGATGTCAAGGAATTAAAACTTCGAGGTTGTGAGGAACATGTAGTCGTTGTCTTTCTTTGCCACTTTGATTTTCTCGTGCACCTTCGCATCGTCGTAGTCGGTAATTCGCTCGACAAAGTACCGCTTGATCAGGTTGATATCATACTTTCCGCTATTGAAATCGATCACCGCCACTTGGTTCACCCACTCGTTCCAAGCTTCTTGCTTTTTAAAAGGGAGCATGTCAAAGTCGTCAGGTCTGGGGTGCAGCCTTTCGACTTCTTCAACGATGCGGGCCTGCCATGCTCAAGCTGCTCAACAAACTTCTTAACCAACACATTGGGATACTCGTGCATGATGAACGTTGGATGTTCATTGAGACTATCGTGTATGGCGACACTTACAGGGATATGCTCCGAGAGGTATGTTAGATCGGATGTTTGCCGCTGGTGTAAAGGTGCTAAGAGGGCCTCAAAATTAAGCACGATGTAGTGAGGGTAGGCTCGAAATTCTTTCTTGAGGTACCCCTTAATTTTTGACGGGTTCTCACACTCCCAGGCTGTCACGATGTTATACCCCAGTTTTTGAATATGGTCCTCCTTGAACTTGGTTTGAAAGTACTGATTTTTGTCCGCGTTGGTTCTCTGCGGTTGACAGGGACATCCATGCCACCTGCAGCCGTGATATTCGTAGACTGTTTTCGTTTGTGGGTCATACCCATCTACAAGGTAGACCTCCTTACCTAGATCACGAATCACGCGTTCACCACCATGCCCGCAGAGTGCATGATGTACATGATTTCCGGTTTGCGCCGACATGGTTTCTATCCACCGACATGCCGCGTCACTGTAACCACCCTTTTTGGAACCACCCTCGTTGTAAAAGACCTTCTCGGACTTGCATGGCATGCGTTTGACCTTATCACCTTTGAAAATGATTGTTGTTTTTCCATCCTCACACTCGTGCTGCTTATGCCGTGTGAGCTGGCAGGCTTGTGTGAAGATCTGACCGCAAGCCTCGCATTCATAGCTCTGAGTTAGAACATCCATATTCTTGATATAGAAACAGTGACCATCCAGCATACCAAGGTTGATCGTGTGTAACCTCTCTTTGTACTGATTTTGACCATAGACGAGCCGCCATGCCGCCTTGTCAGAGTTCTTCTTGGGTTCAAAGACGCAGATGTTGATCTTGAAGTGTTTGGCGATACCCTCAAATTCTACGAGCTTCGTGGCACGTACCTCTTCCCGCTTTAGCTTAGAGTCCTCGTAGTACTCGCCTGCTAGTTTGAGGGATTCTTGCGTGATATGCTTTTCACGCTGCTTTCGCTCTCCCCGATAGTGCACCGCGAGGCATCTCCAGCAGCACAGGCTGTCCGTTTTTTCATCATCTTTTTCAAAGCTGTAGATGCACCTTTTACCCCGTAGCCAGTCAGGCAAAAGGCCGCATCCGAGTAGAGGCTCCCTCGTGGAGATGATCTTGACCCGCACATGCTTGAAGACTATTTTACCTTCGTATGCTCCGGGGTTCTCGATAGTTCTGTCAGGTGGTAGGTAGGCCTTGGTTCAAAACTCTGCATCTTCCAGATCGAGTCGCTGCATCTCGCATTCTTCCAAAAAAGTTTCGATATTCGCCATGCTTGATAGTGACTTGGAGCTCTTGTTCTTGTGATAAGCCGACACGTCGCCACCAGCTCGGTAGATGTCGCAGCTGAAACTGTAGACTACCTTGACGCGCATGTCTACGTGAGGCGTGATTTTTTGCATGATAGCCTCCGTCAGCGGTTGGTTGAGGTTCTTGTTGAACTGCCACGTCTTGATGCGTCTCCCCTCCGCCAAAAATTGCGTGTCATTTGCATCAAATATGTTCTGGATGTCCTCGATCCCCTCCTGGTTCGTGGCTTGCTCCTTCCCCCCTCCGAACATGTGTTTGAGGTCGGCGATTCCCTGATATTCGTCTTGGATGGTGATCCGTTGGACCTCAAAATGAAGCGTTGTCGCTCCTGAGATTTGCTCCTTCGCCTTGTTATAGTAGTAGGTAACTGTATCCCGCACGTTCCGTACTCGATCTGCAAGAGCGTCGCGAGTTGCTGCTACCGGGGTTGAAACTGTATCGTATAGTTTCCTGATAGCGTTCCTGAACCAACTCATCTTTTATTATAGGTACATTTCAATTTCAATTAGCAAGGTCGAGCTTTGAGTAAGGGGGCTTACCTTACTCAACTGCGCATGCGCTATAATTGTCGGGTTTGTCGGAATCGGATTGTTATCGGATTTATTTTCGGATGCCGTCGGATTTTCCGATTTTGAGAGGGCTAGGTGTGGAGGGAGGGGGGAGCGTTTTTAGCGGGGGTTTTGAGGGTCAAGGTGTCAAAGGAGCTGTTTTGTACTTATATCCATCCCCTACTACTACTGGACCGCATCCCAAAAGAGGTTCACGCGTACTTATCACCTTAATCTGTACGTGATCAAAAAAATTTTTTCCCTCATATGCCCCCGGGGTCTCGGTGGTTCTAGGGGGTGGTAAATAAGCCCTGGTCCAGAACTGGTGATCCTCCAGATCGAGGTGCTTCATCTCGCATTCTTCTACGAACGTTTCGATTTCCGCCATACTTGACAGCGACCTGGAGCTCTTAGTTTTGTGATAATCAGACACATCGCCCCCACCCTTGTAAATATCACAGCTAAAGCTATACACAACCTTAACGCGCATTTCCATATGTGGCGTGATTTTTTGCACAATCGTGTCCTTCAGGGATTGATTCAAATGCTTATTGAACCGCCATGTCTTCACCCTTTTCCGTCTTCCAGCGTTTGAATATCATTTTCGTCAAATATGTGCCGAATATCCTCGGCACCCGTGGCTTCCTTCTTCTCCCGGGGGAACATGTGTTTGAGGTCTTCAATTCCCTCATATTCATTCTGGATGCCTTACGTATCGTAGTAGTCTTCCCGTGCCTCCTGTTCGATTTCGTCGTGAAGTGTTCTCCCTCTTGAAATTTGTTCCCTCGCCTTTTGGTAATACAGGGCTACAGTATCCCGTACATCTCGTAACCGATCGGCAAGAGCGTCGCGAGTTGCTGCCACTGGTGCCGACACCACCGTGTATATAGCTTGCTGATTGCATTCTTAAACCAACTCATCCCTTTCTTATATACACATTTCAACAAATTCAGAAGATTACATTCTGCTTGAGTAACACAGTTATTCCCCTCCTTATTGCGCATGCGTTGATTATTAGCAGAATTCCCCCTTTCTACTCATTTTTGAATGTTAGGGACTTAACCTTGATATGCATGACTCAACACCGCATGATGGGGGATTTTTCATGCATATCAATAGATTTTTGTGAAATGAGATGTGACGAAAAGTTGTGACGTCACAAGCAAAAATTGTGTATAATATTTTTATTAGAGTTTGACCTTGTTTTTTGCAAAAGTGTGTACATCATGACCCCCTACACTAGCTCCAGCAATCATATCAAATTAAGAAGAATGTTATTTCTTGAAGTCCAATTGTCTCATTTATCACATTTATAAGGTCAAAGTCCAAAATCAGTTCAATTAAGTCCCACAGTCAATCGTTTCACTGTTAAAAGCGATGCAACCTAGTAATATCAGAAAAATATTGCTAAATACATGTTGGTACGAATATGTGACACAACCGTTGTAACACAAACGGATTGATACCGTTAGAAAGTCAATGAAATGTAGTTTTTGAAACTGTCTCTATTTCTTCAGCGCGCGCTAACGCCTAGGATTGGTCCCGCAGTAAAAAATGACTTATTTATCTAAATTTCTAAATAAGGCGCTACCACAGCGCCCAGTGTAATCGCTGAGTTCCAGCAATCATGTCAAATTAAGAAGAATGTTATTTCTTGGAGTCCAATTGTCTCATTTATCACATTTATAAGGTCAAAGTGCAAAATCAGTTCAATTAAGTCCCACAGTCAATCGTTTCACTGTTAAAAGCGATGCAACCTAGTAATATCAGAAAAATATCGCTAAATACATGTTGTTACGAATATGTGACGCAACCGTTGTAACTCAAACGGACTGATACCGTTAGAAAGTCAACGAAATGTAGATTTTGAAACTGTCTCCATTTCTTCAGCGAGCGCTAAACGCAAGGATTGATCCCACAGTAAAAAATGACTTATTTATATAAATTTTTAAATAAAGCGCTACCACAGCGACCAGTGTAATCGCTGAGTTCCAGCAATCATGTCAAATTAAGAAGAATGTTATTTCTTGGAGTCCAATTGTCTCATTTATCACATTTATAAGGTCAAAGTCCAAAATCAGTTAAATTAAGTCCCAAAGTCAATCGTTTCACTGTTAAAAGCGATGCAAGCTAGTAATATCAGAAAAATATCGCTAAATACATGTTGGTACGGATATGGGACGCAACCGTTGTAACTCAAACGGATTGATACCGTTAGAAAGTCAATGAAATGTAGTTTTTGAAACTGTCTCTATTTCTTCAGCGCGCGCTAACGCCTAGGATTGGTCCCGCAGTAAAAAATGACTTATTTATCTAAACTTCTAAATAAGGCGCTACCACAGCGCCCAGTGTAATCGCTGAGTTCCAGCAATCATGCCAAATTAAGAAGAATGTTAATTCTTGGAGTCCAATTTTCTCATTTATCACATTTATAAGGTCAAATGTCCAAAAAGTTCAATTAATTCCACAGTCAATCGTTTCACTGTTAAAAGCGATGCAACCTAGTAATATCAGAAAAATATCGCTAAATACATGTTGGTACGAATATGTGACGCAACCGTTGTAACTCAAACGGATTGATACCGTTAGAAAGTCAATGAAATGTAGTTTTGAAACTGTCTCTATTTCTTCAGCGCGCGCTAACGCTAGGATTGGTCCCACAGTAAAAATGACTTATTTATCTAATTTTTAAAAAAGGCGCTACCACAGCGCCCAGTGTAATCGCAGAGTTCCAGCAATCCTGCCAAATTAAGAAGAATGTTATTTCTTGGAGTCCAATTGTCTCATTTATCACATTTATAAGGTCAAAGTCCAAAATCAGTTCAATTAAATCCCACAGTCAATCGTTTCACTGTTAAAAGCGATGCAACCTAGTAATATCAGAAAAATATCGCTAAATACATGTTGGTACGAATATGTGACGCAACCGTTGTAACTCAAACGGACTGATACCGTTAGAAAGTCAATGAAATGCAGATTTTGAAACTGTCTCTATTTCTTCAGCGCGCGCTAAACGCAAGGATTGGTCCCACAGTAAAAAATGACTTATTTATCTAAATTTTTAAATAAAGCGCTACCACAGCGCCCAGTGTAATCGCTGAGTTCCAGCAATCATGTCAAATTAAGAAGAATGTTATTTCTTGGAGTCCAATTGTCTCATTTATCACATTTATAAGGTCAAAGTCCAAAATTAGTTCAATTAAGTCCCACAGTCAATCGTTTCACTGTTAAAAGCGATGCAACCTAGTAATATCAGAAAAATATCGCTAAATACATGTTGGTACGAATATGTGACGCAACCGTTGTAACTCAAACGGATTGATACCGTTAGAAAATCAATGAAATGTAGTTTTTGAAACTGTGTCTATTTCTTCAGCGCGCGCTAACGGCTAGGATTGGTCCCACAGTAAAAAATGACTTATTTATCTAAATTTTTAAATAAAGCGCTACCACAGCGCCCAGTGTAATCGCTGAGTTCCAGCAATCATGTCAAATTAAGAAGAATGTTATTTCTTGGAGTCCAATTGTCTCATTTATCACATTTATAAGGTCAAAGTCCAAAATCAGTTCAATTAAGTCCCACAGTCAATCGTTTCACTGTTAAAAGCGATGCAACCTAGTAATATCAGAAAAATATCGCTAAATACATGTTGGTACGAATATGTGACGCAACCGTTGTAACTCAAACGGACTGATACCGTTAGAAAGTCAATGAAATGTAGTTTTTGAAACTGTCTCTATTTCTTCAGCGCGCGCTAACGCTAGGATTGGTCCCACAGTAAAAAATGACTTATTTATCTAAATTTTTAAATAAAGCGCTACCACAGCGCCCAGTGTAATCGCTGAGTTCCAGCAATCATGTCAAATTAAGAAGAATGTTATTTCTTGGAGTCCAATTGTCTCATTTATCACATTTATAAGGTCAAAGTCCAAAATCAGTTCAATTAAGTCCCACAGTCAATCGTTTCACTGTTAAAAGCGATGCAACCTAGTAATATCAGAAAAATATCGCTAAATACATGTTGGTACGAATATGTGACGCAACCGTTGTAACTCAAACGGATTGATACCGTTAGAAAGTCAATGAAATGTAGTTTTTGAAACTGTCTCTATTTCTTCAGCGCGCGCTAACGCCTAGGATTGGTCCCGCAGTAAAAAATGACTTATTTATCTAAATTTCTAAATAAGGCGCTACCACAGCGCCCAGTGTAATCGCTGAGTTCCAGCAATCATGTCAAATTAAGAAGAATGTTATTTCTTGGAGTCCAATTGTCTCATTTATCACATTTATAAGGTCAAAGTCCAAAATCAGTTCAATTAAGTCCCACAGTCAATCGTTTCACTGTTAAAAGCGATGCAACCTAGTAATATCAGAAAAATATCGCTAAATACATGTTGGTACGAATATGTGACGCAACCGTTGTAACTCAAACGGATTGATACCGTTAGAAAGTCAATGAAATGTAGTTTTTGAAACTGTCTCTATTTCTTCAGCGCGCGCTAACGCCTAGGATTGGTCCCGCAGTAAAAAATGACTTATTTATCTAAATTTCTAAATAACGCGCTACCACAGCGCCCAGTGTAATCGCTGAGTTCCAGCAATCATGCCAAATTAAGAAGAATGTTATTTCTTGGAGTCCAATTGTCTCATTTATCACATTTATAAGGTCAAATTCCTAAATAAGTTCAATTAATTCCCACAGTCAATCGTTTCACTGTTAAAAGCGATGCAACCTAGTAATATCAGAAAAATATCGCTAAATACATGTTGGTACGAATATGTGACGCAACCGTTGTAACTCAAACGGACTGATACCGTTAGAAAGTCAATGAAATGTAGTTTTTGAAACTGTCTCTATTTCTTCAGCGCGCGCTAACGGCTAGGATTGGTCCCACAGTAAAAAATGACTTATTTATCTAAATTTTTAAATAAAGCGCTACCACAGCGCCCAGTGTAATCGCTGAGTTCCAGCAATCATGTCAAATTAAGAAGAATGTTATTTCTTGGAGTCCAATTGTCTCATTTATCACATTCATAAGGTCAAAGTCCAAAATCAGTTCAATTAAGTGCCACAGTCAATCGTTTCACTGTTAAAAGCGATGCAACCTAGTAATATCAGAAAAATATCGCTAAATACATGTTGGTACGAATATGTGACGCAACCGTTGTAACTCAAACGGATTGATACCGTTAGAAAGTCAATGAAATGTAGTTTTTGAAACTGTCTCTATTTCTTCAGCGCGCGCTAACGGCTAGGATTGGTCCCACAGTAAAAAATGACTTATTTATCTAAATTTTTAAATAAAGCGCTACCACAGCGCCCAGTGTAATCGCTGAGTTCCAGCAATCATGTCAAATTAAGAAGAATGTTATTTCTTGGAGTCCAATTGTCTCATTTATCACATTTATAAGGTCAAAGTCCAAAATCAGTTCAATTAAGTCCCACAGTCAATCGTTTCACTGTTAAAAGCGATGCAACCTAGTAATATCAGAAAAATATCGCTAAATACATGTTGGTACGAATATGTGACGCAACCGTTGTAACTCAAACGGACTGATACCGTTAGAAAGTCAATGAAATGTAGTTTTTGAAACTGTCTCTATTTCTTCAGCGCGCGCTAACGGCTAGGATTGGTCCCACAGTAAAAAATGACTTATTTATCTAAATTTTTAAATAAAGCGCTACCACAGCGCCCAGTGTAATCGCTGAGTTCCAGCAATCATGTCAAATTAAGAAGAATGTTATTTCTTGGAGTCCAATTGTCTCATTTATCACATTTATAAGGTCAAAGTCCAAAATCAGTTCAATTAAGTCCCACAGTCAATCGTTTCACTGTTAAAAGCGATGCAACCTAGTAATATCAGAAAAATATCGCTAAATACATGTTGGTACGAATATGTGACGCAACCGTTGTAACTCAAACGGATTGATACCGTTAGAAAGTCAATGAAATGTAGTTTTTGAAACTGTCTCTATTTCTTCAGCGCGCGCTAACGCCTAGGATTGGTCCCACAGTAAAAAATGACTTATTTATCTAAATTTTTAAATAAAGCGCTACCACAGCGCCCAGTGTAATCGCTGAGTTCCAGCAATCATGCCAAATTAAGAAGAATGTTATTTCTTGGAGTCCAATTGTCTCATTTATCACATTTATAAGGTCAAAGTCCAAAATCAGTTCAATTAAGTCCCACAGTCAATCGTTTCACTGTTAAAAGCGATGCAACCTAGTAATATCAGAAAAATATCGCTAAATACATGTTGGTACGAATATGTGACGCAACCGTTGTAACTCAAACGGACTGATACCGTTAGAAAGTCAATGAAATGTAGTTTTTGAAACTGTCTCTATTTCTTCAGCGCGCGCTAACGGCTAGGATTGGTCCCACAGTAAAAAATGACTTATTTATCTAAATTTTTAAATAAAGCGCTACCACAGCGCCCAGTGTAATCGCTGAGTTCCAGCAATCATGTCAAATTAAGAAGAATGTTATTTCTTGGAGTCCAATTGTCTCATTTATCACATTTATAAGGTCAAAGTCCAAAATCAGTTCAATTAAGTCCCACAGTCAATCGTTTCACTGTTAAAAGCGATGCAACCTAGTAATATCAGAAAAATATCGCTAAATACATGTTGGTACGAATATGTGACGCAACCGTTGTAACTCAAACGGACTGATACCGTTAGAAAGTCAATGAAATGTAGTTTTTGAAACTGTCTCTATTTCTTCAGCGCGCGCTAACGGCTAGGATTGGTCCCACAGTAAAAAATGACTTATTTATCTAAATTTTTAAATAAAGCGCTACCACAGCGCCCAGTGTAATCGCTGAGTTCCAGCAATCATGTCAAATTAAGAAGAATGTTATTTCTTGGAGTCCAATTGTCTCATTTATCACATTTATAAGGTCAAAGTCCAAAATCAGTTCAATTAAGTCCCACAGTCAATCGTTTCACTGTTAAAAGCGATGCAACCTAGTAATATCAGAAAAATATCGCTAAATACATGTTGGTACGAATATGTGACGCAACCGTTGTAACTCAAACGGACTGATACCGTTAGAAAGTCAATGAAATGTAGTTTTTGAAACTGTCTCTATTTCTTCAGCGCGCGCTAACGGCTAGGATTGGTCCCACAGTAAAAAATGACTTATTTATCTAAATTTTTAAATAAAGCGCTACCACAGCGCCCAGTGTAATCGCTGAGTTCCAGCAATCATGTCAAATTAAGAAGAATGTTATTTCTTGGAGTCCAATTGTCTCATTTATCACATTTATAAGGTCAAAGTCCAAAATCAGTTCAATTAAGTCCCACAGTCAATCGTTTCACTGTTAAAAGCGATGCAACCTAGTAATATCAGAAAAATATCGCTAAATACATGTTGGTACGAATATGTGACGCAACCGTTGTAACTCAAACGGACTGATACCGTTAGAAAGTCAATGAAATGTAGTTTTTGAAACTGTCTCTATTTCTTCAGCGCGCGCTAACGCCTAGGATTGGTCCCACAGTAAAAAATGACTTATTTATCTAAATTTCTAAATAAAGCGCTACCACAGCGCCCAGTGTAATCGCTGAGTTCCAGCAATCATGCCAAATTAAGAAGAATGTTATTTCTTGGAGTCCAATTGTCTCATTTATCACATTTATAAGGTCAAATTCCAAAATAAGTTCAATTAATTCCACAGTCAATCGTTTCACTGTTAAAAGCGATGCAACCTAGTAATATCAGAAGAATATCGCTAAATACATGTTGGTACGAATATGTGACGCAACCGTTGTAACTCAAACGGACTGATACCGTTAGAAAGTCAATGAAATGTAGTTTTTGAAACTGTCTCTATTTCTTCAGCGCGCGCTAACGGCTAGGATTGGTCCCACAGTAAAAAATGACTTATTTATCTAAATTTTTAAATAAAGCGCTACCACAGCGCCCAGTGTAATCGCTGAGTTCCAGCAATCATGTCAAATTAAGAAGAATGTTATTTCTTGGAGTCCAATTGTCTCATTTATCACATTTATAAGGTCAAAGTCCAAAATCAGTTCAATTAAGTCCCACAGTCAATCGTTTCACTGTTAAAAGCGATGCAACCTAGTAATATCAGAAAAATATCGCTAAATACATGTTGGTACGAATATGTGACGCAACCGTTGTAACTCAAACGGACTGATACCGTTAGAAAGTCAATGAAATGTAGTTTTTGAAACTGTCTCTATTTCTTCAGCGCGCGCTAAACGCTAGGATTGGTCCCACAGTAAAAAATGACTTATTTATCTAAATTTTTAAATAAAGCGCTACCACAGCGCCCAGTGTAATCGCTGAGTTCCAGCAATCATGTCAAATTAAGAAGAATGTTATTTCTTGGAGTCCAATTGTCTCATTTATCACATTTATAAGGTCAAAGTCCAAAATCAGTTCAATTAAGTCCCACAGTCAATCGTTTCACTGTTAAAAGCGATGCAACCTAGTAATATCAGAAAAATATCGCTAAATACATGTTGGTACGAATATGTGACGCAACCGTTGTAACTCAAACGGACTGATACCGTTAGAAAGTCAATGAAATGTAGTTTTTGAAACTGTCTCTATTTCTTCAGCGCGCGCTAACGGCTAGGATTGGTCCCACAGTAAAAAATGACTTATTTATCTAAATTTTTAAATAAAGCGCTACCACAGCGCCCAGTGTAATCGCTGAGTTCCAGCAATCATGTCAAATTAAGAAGAATGTTATTTCTTGGAGTCCAATTGTCTCATTTATCACATTTATAAGGTCAAAGTCCAAAATCAGTTCAATTAATTCCCACAGTCAATCGTTTCACTGTTAAAAGCGATGCAACCTAGTAATATCAGAAAAATATCGCTAAATACATGTTGGTACGAATATGTGACGCAACCGTTGTAACTCAAACGGACTGATACCGTTAGAAAGTCAATGAAATGTAGTTTTTGAAACTGTCTCTATTTCTTCAGCGCGCGCTAACGCTAGGATTGGTCCCACAGTAAAAAATGACTTATTTATCTAAATTTTTAAATAAAGCGCTACCACAGCGCCCAGTGTAATCGCTGAGTTCCAGCAATCATGTCAAATTAAGAAGAATGTTATTTCTTGGAGTCCAATTGTCTCATTTATCACATTTATAAGGTCAAAGTCCAAAATCAGTTCAATTAAGTCCCACAGTCAATCGTTTCACTGTTAAAAGCGATGCAACCTAGTAATATCAGAAAAATATCGCTAAATACATGTTGGTACGAATATGTGACGCAACCGTTGTAACTCAAACGGATTGATACCGTTAGAAAGTCAATGAAATGTAGTTTTTGAAACTGTCTCTATTTCTTCAGCGCGCGCTAACGCCTAGGATTGGTCCCACAGTAAAAAATGACTTATTTATCTAAATTTCTAAATAAAGCGCTACCACAGCGCCCAGTGTAATCGCTGAGTTCCAGCAATCATGCCAAATTAAGAAGAATGTTATTTCTTGGAGTCCAATTGTCTCATTTATCACATTTATAAGGTCAAAGTCCAAAATCAGTTCAATTAAGTCCCACAGTCAATCGTTTCACTGTTAAAAGCGATGCAACCTAGTAATATCAGAAAAATATCGCTAAATACATGTTGGTACGAATATGTGACGCAACCGTTGTAACTCAAACGGACTGATACCGTTAGAAAGTCAATGAAATGTAGTTTTTGAAACTGTCTCTATTTCTTCAGCGCGCGCTAACGGCTAGGATTGGTCCCACAGTAAAAAATGACTTATTTATCTAAATTTTTAAATAAAGCGCTACCACAGCGCCCAGTGTAATCGCTGAGTTCCAGCAATCATGTCAAATTAAGAAGAATGTTATTTCTTGGAGTCCAATTGTCTCATTTATCACATTTATAAGGTCAAAGTCCAAAATCAGTTCAATTAAGTCCCACAGTCAATCGTTTCACTGTTAAAAGCGATGCAACCTAGTAATATCAGAAAATATCGCTAAATACATGTTGGTACGAATATGTGACGCAACCGTTGTAACTCAAACGGACTGATACCGTTAGAAAGTCAATGAAATGTAGTTTTTGAAACTGTCTCTATTTCTTCAGCGCGCGCTAACGGCTAGGATTGGTCCCACAGTAAAAAATGACTTATTTATCTAAATTTTTAAATAAAGCGCTACCACAGCGCCCAGTGTAATCGCTGAGTTCCAGCAATCATGTCAAATTAAGAAGAATGTTATTTCTTGGAGTCCAATTGTCTCATTTATCACATTTATAAGGTCAAAGTCCAAAATCAGTTCAATTAAGTCCCACAGTCAATCGTTTCACTGTTAAAAGCGATGCAACCTAGTAATATCAGAAAAATATCGCTAAATACATGTTGGTACGAATATGTGACGCAACCGTTGTAACTCAAACGGACTGATACCGTTAGAAAGTCAATGAAATGTAGTTTTTGAAACTGTCTCTATTTCTTCAGCGCGCGCTAACGCTAGGATTGGTCCCACAGTAAAAAATGACTTATTTATCTAAATTTCTAAATAAAGCGCTACCACAGCGCCCAGTGTAATCGCTGAGTTCCAGCAATCATGTCAAATTAAGAAGAATGTTATTTCTTGGAGTCCAATTGTCTCATTTATCACATTTATAAGGTCAAAGTCCAAAATCAGTTCAATTAAGTCCCACAGTCAATCGTTTCACTGTTAAAAGCGATGCAACCTAGTAATATCAGAAAAATATCGCTAAATACATGTTGGTACGAATATGTGACGCAACCGTTGTAACTCAAACGGACTGATACCGTTAGAAAGTCAATGAAATGTAGTTTTTGAAACTGTCTCTATTTCTTCAGCGCGCGCTAACGCTAGGATTGGTCCCACAGTAAAAAATGACTTATTTATCTAAATTTTTAAATAAAGCGCTACCACAGCGCCCAGTGTAATCGCTGAGTTCCAGCAATCATGTCAAATTAAGAAGAATGTTATTTCTTGGAGTCCAATTGTCTCATTTATCACATTTATAAGGTCAAAGTCCAAAATCAGTTCAATTAAGTCCCACAGTCAATCGTTTCACTGTTAAAAGCGATGCAACCTAGTAATATCAGAAAAATATCGCTAAATACATGTTGGTACGAATATGTGACGCAACCGTTGTAACTCAAACGGACTGATACCGTTAGAAAGTCAATGAAATGTAGTTTTTGAAACTGTCTCTATTTCTTCAGCGCGCGCTAACGCTAGGATTGGTCCCACAGTAAAAAATGACTTATTTATCTAAATTTTTAAATAAAGCGCTACCACAGCGCCCAGTGTAATCGCTGAGTTCCAGCAATCATGTCAAATTAAGAAGAATGTTATTTCTTGGAGTCCAATTGTCTCATTTATCACATTTATAAGGTCAAAGTCCAAAATCAGTTCAATTAAGTCCCACAGTCAATCGTTTCACTGTTAAAAGCGATGCAACCTAGTAATATCAGAAAAATATCGCTAAATACATGTTGGTACGAATATGTGACGCAACCGTTGTAACTCAAACGGACTGATACCGTTAGAAAGTCAATGAAATGTAGTTTTTGAAACTGTCTCTATTTCTTCAGCGCGCGCTAACGGCTAGGATTGGTCCCACAGTAAAAAATGACTTATTTATCTAAATTTTTAAATAAAGCGCTACCACAGCGCCCAGTGTAATCGCTGAGTTCCAGCAATCATGTCAAATTAAGAAGAATGTTATTTCTTGGAGTCCAATTGTCTCATTTATCACATTTATAAGGTCAAAGTCCAAAATCAGTTCAATTAAGTCCCACAGTCAATCGTTTCACTGTTAAAAGCGATGCAACCTAGTAATATCAGAAAAATATCGCTAAATACATGTTGGTACGAATATGTGACGCAACCGTTGTAACTCAAACGGACTGATACCGTTAGAAAGTCAATGAAATGTAGTTTTTGAAACTGTCTCTATTTCTTCAGCGCGCGCTAACGGCTAGGATTGGTCCCACAGTAAAAAATGACTTATTTATCTAAATTTTTAAATAAAGCGCTACCACAGCGCCCAGTGTAATCGCTGAGTTCCAGCAATCATGTCAAATTAAGAAGAATGTTATTTCTTGGAGTCCAATTGTCTCATTTATCACATTTATAAGGTCAAAGTCCAAAATCAGTTCAATTAAGTCCCACAGTCAATCGTTTCACTGTTAAAAGCGATGCAACCTAGTAATATCAGAAAAATATCGCTAAATACATGTTGGTACGAATATGTGACGCAACCGTTGTAACTCAAACGGACTGATACCGTTAGAAAGTCAATGAAATGTAGTTTTTGAAACTGTCTCTATTTCTTCAGCGCGCGCTAACGGCTAGGATTGGTCCCACAGTAAAAAATGACTTATTTATCTAAATTTTTAAATAAAGCGCTACCACAGCGCCCAGTGTAATCGCTGAGTTCCAGCAATCATGTCAAATTAAGAAGAATGTTATTTCTTGGAGTCCAATTGTCTCATTTATCACATTTATAAGGTCAAAGTCCAAAATCAGTTCAATTAAGTCCCACAGTCAATCGTTTCACTGTTAAAAGCGATGCAACCTAGTAATATCAGAAAAATATCGCTAAATACATGTTGGTACGAATATGTGACGCAACCGTTGTAACTCAAACGGACTGATACCGTTAGAAAGTCAATGAAATGTAGTTTTTGAAACTGTCTCTATTTCTTCAGCGCGCGCTAACGGCTAGGATTGGTCCCACAGTAAAAAATGACTTATTTATCTAAATTTTTAAATAAAGCGCTACCACAGCGCCCAGTGTAATCGCTGAGTTCCAGCAATCATGTCAAATTAAGAAGAATGTTATTTCTTGGAGTCCAATTGTCTCATTTATCACATTTATAAGGTCAAAGTCCAAAATCAGTTCAATTAAGTCCCACAGTCAATCGTTTCACTGTTAAAAGCGATGCAACCTAGTAATATCAGAAAAATATCGCTAAATACATGTTGGTACGAATATGTGACGCAACCGTTGTAACTCAAACGGACTGATACCGTTAGAAAGTCAATGAAATGTAGTTTTTGAAACTGTCTCTATTTCTTCAGCGCGCGCTAACGGCTAGGATTGGTCCCACAGTAAAAAATGACTTATTTATCTAAATTTTTAAATAAAGCGCTACCACAGCGCCCAGTGTAATCGCTGAGTTCCAGCAATCATGTCAAATTAAGAAGAATGTTATTTCTTGGAGTCCAATTGTCTCATTTATCACATTTATAAGGTCAAAGTCCAAAATCAGTTCAATTAAGTCCCACAGTCAATCGTTTCACTGTTAAAAGCGATGCAACCTAGTAATATCAGAAAAATATCGCTAAATACATGTTGGTACGAATATGTGACGCAACCGTTGTAACTCAAACGGACTGATACCGTTAGAAAGTCAATGAAATGTAGTTTTTGAAACTGTCTCTATTTCTTCAGCGCGCGCTAACGGCTAGGATTGGTCCCACAGTAAAAAATGACTTATTTATCTAAATTTTTAAATAAAGCGCTACCACAGCGCCCAGTGTAATCGCTGAGTTCCAGCAATCATGTCAAATTAAGAAGAATGTTATTTCTTGGAGTCCAATTGTCTCATTTATCACATTTATAAGGTCAAAGTCCAAAATCAGTTCAATTAAGTCCCACAGTCAATCGTTTCACTGTTAAAAGCGATGCAACCTAGTAATATCAGAAAAATATCGCTAAATACATGTTGGTACGAATATGTGACGCAACCGTTGTAACTCAAACGGACTGATACCGTTAGAAAGTCAATGAAATGTAGTTTTTGAAACTGTCTCTATTTCTTCAGCGCGCGCTAACGGCTAGGATTGGTCCCACAGTAAAAAATGACTTATTTATCTAAATTTTTAAATAAAGCGCTACCACAGCGCCCAGTGTAATCGCTGAGTTCCAGCAATCATGTCAAATTAAGAAGAATGTTATTTCTTGGAGTCCAATTGTCTCATTTATCACATTTATAAGGTCAAAGTCCAAAATCAGTTCAATTAAGTCCCACAGTCAATCGTTTCACTGTTAAAAGCGATGCAACCTAGTAATATCAGAAAAATATCGCTAAATACATGTTGGTACGAATATGTGACGCAACCGTTGTAACTCAAACGGATTGATACCGTTAGAAAGTCAATGAAATGTAGTTTTTGAAACTGTCTCTATTTCTTCAGCGCGCGCTAACGCCTAGGATTGGTCCCACAGTAAAAAATGACTTATTTATCTAAATTTTTAAATAAAGCGCTACCACAGCGCCCAGTGTAATCGCTGAGTTCCAGCAATCATGCCAAATTAAGAAGAATGTTATTTCTTGGAGTCCAATTGTCTCATTTATCACATTTATAAGGTCAAATTCCAAAATCAGTTCAATTAAGTCCCACAGTCAATCGTTTCACTGTTAAAAGCGATGCAACCTAGTAATATCAGAAAAATATCGCTAAATACATGTTGGTACGAATATGTGACGCAACCGTTGTAACTCAAACGGACTGATACCGTTAGAAAGTCAATGAAATGTAGTTTTTGAAACTGTCTCTATTTCTTCAGCGCGCGCTAACGGCTAGGATTGGTCCCACAGTAAAAAATGACTTATTTATCTAAATTTTTAAATAAAGCGCTACCACAGCGCCCAGTGTAATTGCTGAGTTCCAGCAATCATGTCAAATTAAGAAGAATGTTATTTCTTGGAGTCCAATTGTCTCATTTATCACATTTATAAGGTCAAAGTCCAAAATCAGTTCAATTAAGTCCCACAGTCAATCGTTTCACTGTTAAAAGCGATGCAACCTAGTAATATCAGAAAAATATCGCTAAATACATGTTGGTACGAATATGTGACGCAACCGTTGTAACTCAAACGGACTGATACCGTTAGAAAGTCAATGAAATGTAGTTTTTGAAACTGTCTCTATTTCTTCAGCGCGCGCTAACGGCTAGGATTGGTCCCACAGTAAAAAATGACTTATTTATCTAAATTTTTAAATAAAGCGCTACCACAGCGCCCAGTGTAATTGCTGAGTTCCAGCAATCATGTCAAATTAAGAAGAATGTTATTTCTTGGAGTCCAATTGTCTCATTTATCACATTTATAAGGTCAAAGTCCAAAATCAGTTCAATTAAGTCCCACAGTCAATCGTTTCACTGTTAAAAGCGATGCAACCTAGTAATATCAGAAAAATATCGCTAAATACATGTTGGTACGAATATGTGACGCAACCGTTGTAACTCAAACGGACTGATACCGTTAGAAAGTCAATGAAATGTAGTTTTTGAAACTGTCTCTATTCTTCAGCGCGCGCTAACGGCTAGGATTGGTCCCACAGTAAAAAATGACTTATTTATCTAAATTTTTAAATAAAGCGCTACCACAGCGCCCAGTGTAATTGCTGAGTTCCAGCAATCATGTCAAATTAAGAAGAATGTTATTTCTTGGAGTCCAATTGTCTCATTTATCACATTTATAAGGTCAAAGTCCAAAATCAGTTCAATTAAGTCCCACAGTCAATCGTTTCACTGTTAAAAGCGATGCAACCTAGTAATATCAGAAATATATCGCTAAACACATGTTGGTGCGAATATGTGACGCAACCGTTGTAACTCAAACGGACTGATACCGTTAGAAAGTCAATGAAATGTAGTTTTTGAAACTGTCTCTATTTCTTCAGCGCGCGCTAACGGCTAGGATTGGTCCCACAGTAAAAAAATGACTTATTTATCTAACTTTTTAAATAAAGCGCTACCTCAGCGCCCAGTGTGATTGCTGAGTTCCAGCAATCATGTCAAATTAAGAAGAATGTTATTTCTTGGAGTCCAATTGTCTCATTTATCACATTTATAAGGTCAAAGTCCAAAATCAGTTCAATTAAGTCCCACAGTCAATCGTTTCACTGTTAAAAGCGATGCAACCTAGTAATATCAGAAAAATATCGCTAAATACATGTTGGTACGAATATGTGACGCAACCGTTGTAACTCAAACGGACTGATACCGTTAGAAAGTCAATGAAATGTAGTTTTTGAAACTGTCTCTATTTCTTCAGCGCGCGCTAACGGCTAGGATTGGTCCCACAGTAAAAAATGACTTATTTATCTAAATTTTTAAATAAAGCGCTACCACAGCGCCCAGTGTAATCGCTGAGTTCCAGCAATCATGTCAAATTAAGAAGAATGTTATTTCTTGGAGTCCAATTGTCTCATTTATCACATTTATAAGGTCAAAGTCCAAAATCAGTTCAATTAAGTCCCACAGTCAATCGTTTCACTGTTAAAAGCGATGCAACCTAGTAATATCAGAAGAATATCGCTAAATACATGTTGGTACGAATATGTGACGCAACCGTTGTAACTCAAACGGACTGATACCGTTAGAAAGTCAATGAAATGTAGTTTTTGAAACTGTCTCTATTTCTTCAGCGCGCGCTAACGGCTAGGATTGGTCCCACAGTAAAAAATGACTTATTTATCTAAATTTTAAATAAAGCGCTACCACAGCGCCCAGTGTAATTGCTGAGTTCCAGCAATCATGTCAAATTAAGAAGAATGTTATTTCTTGGAGTCCAATTGTCTCATTTATCACATTTATAAGGTCAAAGTCCAAAATCAGTTCAATTAAGTCCCACAGTCAATCGTTTCACTGTTAAAAGCGATGCAACCTAGTAATATCAGAAAATATCGCTAAATACATGTTGGTGCGAATATGTGACGCAACCGTTGTAACTCAAACGGACTGATACCGTTAGAAAGTCAATGAAATGTAGTTTTTGAAACTGTCTCTATTTCTTCAGCGCGCGCTAACGGCTAGGATTGGTCCCACAGTAAAAAAATGACTTATTTATCTAAATTTTTAAATAAAGCGCTACCTCAGCGCCCAGTGTAATTGCTGAGTTCCAGCAATCATGTCAAATTAAGAAGAATGTTATTTCTTGGAGTCCAATTGTCTCATTTATCACATTTATAAGGTCAAAGTTCCAAAATCAGTTCAATTAAGTCCCACAGTCAATCGTTTCACTGTTAAAGCGATGCAACCTAGTAATATCAGAAAAATATCGCTAAATACATGTTGGTACGAATATGTGACGCAACCGTTGTAACTCAAACGGACTGATACCGTTAGAAAGTCAATGAAATGTAGTTTTTGAAACTGTCTCTATTTCTTCAGCGCGCGCTAACGCCTAGGATTGGTCCCACAGTAAAAAAATGACTTATTTATCTAAATTTTTAAATAAAGCGCTACCTCAGCGCCCAGTGTGATTGCTGAGTTCCAGCAATCATGTCAAATTAAGAAGAATGTTATTTCTTGGAGTCCAATTGTCTCATTTATCATATTTATAAGGTCAAAGTCCAAAATCAGTTCAATAAAGTCCGACAGTCAATCGTCTCACTGTTAAAAGCGATGCAACCTAGTAATATCAGAAAAATATCGCTAAATACATGTTGGTACGAATATGTGACGCAACCGTTGTCACTCAAACGGACTGATACCGTTAGAAAGTAGAGATAGAGAAATGTTCCTTCTGGCGCAGTCGCGTGTGCGTACGCAGTGATGTCACATTCAAGTGACAACAAATCCCTATTGTGCAATACTTAATAGGGTAAAGTCCCTATCATGCAGCGTTGAGTACGGGTAAAGTCCCTACCAGGCGGTGTTGAGTAGGGTAAAGTCCCTATCATACAGCAAATGAGTTAAAATTCTAGCGCAGGGGTAATTCCCTAATGATACTAATAATCATCATAAAATCAACGCATGCGCAATAAAGACACGCTAGGTCGAGCAATATTATAAGCCTCTGACTTTTAACAGATTGTACAAGATGAATGAAGAAATAAGGCGAATGAAATTAAATAAAATGAGACATGCCGCGAAGAAGAGGGGCCTTCAAAATTATAAATCTTTAAATAGGACCGGCTTATTAGATATGATACTTATGGATATATAATACCATCATCAGTTCAATAAATCAGTTCTTAAAAACCACCGCTTACTTGTACGTACACCGGACCGTTTTTTAACCCAATACATGTGCAATGAGTCCGTCGAGGGAAAACCTTGCATGCTCAGATATGTACTGGATCAATTCAAGACACATGCCATGTGCAATAGGGCCGTTTGGAAGAAGCCCCATCTGTTCAGGTACGTGCCGGATAAGTTAAAGACGCAGGGAATGTGCTGCAATGCCGTTGGGGGGGATCCCCGCATTCTCAAGTATATCCCGGATCAATTCATGATGTCATATAAATACAATAATGTAGTATATAATGATCCTCACATGCTCGGGGATGTGCCAGACAAGTTCAAGACAGAGTACATATGCAATAGGGCTGTTGAAATGGATCCCCGCGTGCTCAAATATGTACCGGATCGGCTCAAAACGCAGAACATGTGCAACAAAGCCGTTGAAAGGTATCCCGGGGTGCTCGAATATGTCCCGGACTGGTTTGTCACCCAGGACATGTGGTCTGAACTACCCCCTGGCTATCACCAGAGGAAAGCCGAAAATGCCAGAATTAAGGAGGAGCTGGCTCCATTAGCCTGGCATCCAGATAGGGTTATCGATTGGTGTTTTTCAAAGGATGAGAAGGCAGACCTTGAAAAATTATGGGCTTAATGTCAGGGTTATCTTACAGCTTTTGCTGTAAGATAATAAATGTGCGTTAACTGCCAATCAAAATTTAATATTGGAAGTGCGGTAGCCATACTGGTTGGCATCGGTCTCTCCCTCCCACTTATGGCCTTGGCATTAGTACAAGAATCAGAGAAAGCCAGGAGAATGAACGAAGGATTCAGGACCTAGAGGATCGTATTGATGACTTGGAAATAAATGGATGAACAATGTAAGGACTGCGAACGTATACTGGATGGATATGACAGATGTAGATGTGGGAGAAGGTTTGAGGTAGGCGGTAACATTTTATGCTGGTACTGCTACCAAGATTATATCACCTACAACGGGGGTGGCTGCGTATGTACAATGACATGCAATTCTCTGACATCGTTCGAATTACAATAAAGCAATATGATATTTGAGAATGAAATCGTAAGCTCTAACTTATTCTACTCATTTGCGACCACCTTTGCAGACATCAACGATATCAATGTGAACTGCCTGACAGTGTCAGATCCAATACCTGCCAATGGAGGCAAGGATCAACGGTATATAGTAGGATACCATACACAAGACCTTGTGGTAGCTCTCAGAGTAAAGACACCAAAAATCTGGTCCGCGCATGGGGTGACCCGGTACAACGCCAATGCAGTACCAGCGATGAGTCTTGATTTTGAAGAGTACCCAGATTGGGTTGCCAAGTATCATCAAATCTGGTCCAGGATCGAAGAGTTGATCTCCGAGCTATTGACGACGGAGCCGGTCAAAAAGGACCTTTACGTGAATGCAAAGTTAAAATATTACAAAGACGCGATCACGACTAAATTCCATGGTATGCCAATACCCTATGATGAGCCCTGCCAAGCCAGTGCCATCCTGGCTATTTCATCGGTGTACGTGCAAGGCAAAAACTACTACCCTCAGGTACATAATACGGAATGTCGATATAAGGACTTCAAAAAAGAATCACTGCTGAGTGAGGATTAAAATATTTTATAACCCTTATATGGGTTATAAAATATATAAAATTAAGGCTTATACTCAGGTGGAGGGTCTACATAGCGCTTGCATAGTTCGCAGATTGTACGTTTTTTAAAAACCCTTCCCTACCCTCTTGCCTCCCCCCTGGCAACTAGCTTGGCACGCTCCTGTTCATTGATGGAGTCAACAATGCGGTTGAACCTCTGCCTCATCTGTTCCTTCAATACCATGTACTTCTGTTTCTCTTGCAATATATGGCTAAACTCGTATTTATCAATTTCCCCATTTTCAACAGCCTTTGAAATTAGATCGACGATCGAGTTCAGCTTTGCTTCGGCGATAAGTCTTATATTTTCATGCTTCTTTGATTTAATATTCAGTCTTCTTCCAGCAGTTTTGAAGCCATCCTGCCCCATCCCAACAGCCAGAGATAGGCCGCACATCGCTACGGCAAGCGGCACACCAATCCCAGATAGCAGGGTCCCAATACCGATCCTCGACGTGATAACCGAAACCCCTAATAATCCATGGTCACAGTAGCGTACCCAGGTCCCATGTATCTTAAACTTTTTTGCGAGTTTGTCCCGCTCCTTAATTTCACTTCGCAGATACTTCTCAATTTCACCAATCTCATCGAGTCTATATTTTTGGCTTTCCTCCTGCATATCAGCGCCCTGTGCAGGTGCACTCGGTAAATTCGGGTACAGCTTTGTTATATCAGCCATTTAATATTCTATGAGAAGGCACATCGTTATCCCAGTGAACGAAACGTTTTTGTCGTGGTGGAATTCGTCTGTCAGCATAAACTCCAAACGATCCGTGGACCCCTTCAAAGGCATGTAAATTGGGGTACCAAAGCGCCATGTCACTATATACCCCAAGCGTTTAATTCCTTGGTGGGTAACAAAGCGAGAATTTTAGACTTTTTGCCATCCAGTAGGGCATCACATTCTTCCAGCTTGGGGCAAATGAAGGCATCATAATCACCCTTCATAAAATATTTTTTGCTAGGATCGTAGGGTAGGCCCAAGAGCTCCTGCAGCTGTCGATGAATCACCACCGTATATCCATCAGTTACCCGGAGCCTACAGAGTCCATTTTTCAGGACAAACAGTTTGATCCTGTCCTGTGCCTGACTGTTCACGATAGCCGCCAAGTCCTCGATCCTGTATAGGCTGTTCATAATTTCGATCCTAATTTCTCTCTGATCAGGCCCCATCTTACGTATGACGAGCTCATTACCGCTGTAAAGGTTCAGCCATACAGGCCTGATGCTTATCGATTTCAGGGCAATTCTCGTATCCTGCCCTAGGTAGTCCTCAAATATTGTGGGCTTGTATATATCGGTAATATACAGTTGTTTCATCTTTGTTTAAAACAAAGATGAATATCTACTCATACAACCCCAAGACAAAGTACAATTCCAACAGGGGTGAATGGCCACTTGTCGTAACCAGCTTGGAGCATCAGGACCTGTACGTGTCCACGAACTCATATATATCCGTAAAATTCCATAGTTTTATCAAATACCCTATCAAGCCCTCAACAAATCTACTGAATGATCCTGTCATTGTGGGTTGGAATGGACAAGCCCTGGACTACTGGAATATCCAGGTGAATTTCGCTACCCATTGCGCAACTACGGCATTAGGCATCTCTGCCAAGCACATGACGGGTTCCGTGCCCCTTGTCAACTCGATGTTCGAGTTTCACATATACTATCACATGCGTCGTATATTGGCAAGAATGAAAGTCCCCATGCCGTGTGACGATGGGTTCTCACAGTACAAACATCCCTACTCCACATCCGGATATGCACAAGTATGTCGCGAGTATGGTGGCAATCCAAATAGCATGTATAAATTCGGATCAGTAAGTGCCTCACTCACCAACGGTTCATGGTGGCCCCAAGTTTACGGTGACTGGGCCAAATTTATCATCCCAACAAGTCAAGGCCTGACATCAGAGGGCCTGACCAAGCTGAGTGAGAGTATCCGGTTTACGTCATCTTGTTACTAGGGTCCCAAGCAGGTGCCAAAGCATCCCTTCTAGGGTCTGGTGCGGATAATTACACGGCAAGGCAAATCTTGATGCACAAATTCGAGGCTATGGTACAACGCCAAGAGAATGTAGGGCATGATATCACGGAATTCCAGAAGGTGCTCATGTATGCCAGGACGCCACTGAATTTCGCCGTCATGCCCAGCGTATACATGCTGCCATCCGACATGAACTTGCGGATAGGTAATATTGTGGGGTATAACAACAACATTTTGATTGCACCCGCAAATGTCAATATTGGTACCCAGGTTGATGTGAATAACAAACCTATTGTCGGGGGTGCGGCAGCCGCACTCCTCAAGCATACACCTCTTGGGCATACCACGCCACCCATACATACTACAAAGCATAGTACACCTCCTAAGAATACTATACCTTATGCTACACCCCTTAGGCATACCGAGCATACAAAGCATACCATCAGACATGTGGCAGATCTTCCAAGGCATGAAACTGAGGGGTTGGAGGGGGGCGGTGCCACCGCCCCCCTTGGAAGAGGGAAAAATCAGCATGAGGATACGAAGGCAACACTGATCACGGCGGGGGTAGGAATCATTATTGCCTACATTTGGCTTAGGAAATAGTTCATATTACACCTTTCCAACATAAAATACGACAAACCCGGCTGCTATATACAGATGTTTTGCTACATAATCCACAACTGTTGCCGCCACCCTCAGAAGGAAGGAGACAACCGTACCGATAATGCCAGGCAATGCGGCCCCTGCCTTACCTGCCAAGTACTTTAAAAATTTTCCCAGTCGCTCCAGCTGCTTTTCCACGAAACCTTTTCCACCCCCCGCTGCACTTCCTCCTACAACACCCGCTGCGGCACCCGTCCCTGTAACTGCAAGCACGATAGTGGAAACAAGTAACCCAACGACGGATATTATAGAGGCTATCGTCAAACCCTGCTCCCTGAAGAGGATTTTAAGCTTCTCCCTCAAAGTCATGTCATCCCCAGCGATTTTCATCAACTCGGCCTTGATATTTTCCAGATGCTTAAAAATTTCAGAGGAAAGCAGGCCATTCCTACTAAGTGCAACCTTCCTATCCTTCTTCAATTTATCAATATCCTTCTCAAGCTCGGCAATATCCTGAAGTCTTCAAACGCCAGCTTTCTGCTTTTAAGTTCTTTCAGATTGCCCTCCTTTGCATTGATATCACTATTATATTTCATAATCTTATTTTTTACTTCCTTAATATTATTTTGCAAAGTTTCAATTTCCTGCCTTATTCCTCCTATATTAATATTCTCCTCATTGTCAATACCGGCAAATGATTTATCTACATAGCCCTCCAAATCATGTGTAAAATTTTGTATACTGTCAACTGTTTTCTCAATTGTTTCCATCTCAAAAATCTCACCCGAAGCCTCCTCGGCATTGTTAATAAGGACATTAACATCCTGAATGAGGTTCTGGGCCTCTGCCTTACTGCCCTTGTTTGGGGTTTGATATTTATCAATCCCTATGGCCTTCATACGCGAACTGCCGTAAATGAGACAATAGGACTCCAAGAAATAACATTCTTCTTAATTTGACATGATTGCTGGAACTCAGCGATTACTCTGTGTGAGGTGGAAGCGCTTTATTTAAAAATTTAGATAAATAAGTCATTTTTTACTGTGGGGCCAATCCTGGCCGTTAGCACGCGCTGAAGAAATAGAGACAGTTTCAAAAACTACATTTCATTGACTTTCTAACGGTATCAGCACGTTTGAGTTACAACGGTTGCGTCACATATTCGTACGAACATGTATTTAGCGATATTTTTCTGATATTACTAGGTTGCATCGCTTTTAACAGTGAAACGATTGACTGTCGCACTTAATTGAACTGATTTTGGACTTTCACCTTATAAATGTGATAAATGAGACAATTGGACTCCAAGAAATAACATTCTTCTTAATTTGACATGATTGCTGGAACTCATCGATTATACTGGGCGCTGTGGTAGCGCTTTACTTAAAAATTTAGATAAATAAGTCATTTTTTACTGTGTGACCAATCCTAGCCCTTAGCGCGCGCTGAAGAAATAGAGACAGTTTCAAAAACTACATTTCGTTGACTTTCTAACGGTATCAATCCGTTTCAGTTACAACGGTTGCGTCACATATTCGTACCAACATGTATTTAGCGATATTTTTCTCATATTACTAGGTTGCATCGCTTTTAACAGTGAAACGATTGACTGTGGGACTTAATTGAACTGATTTTGGACTTTGACCTTATAAATGTGATAAATGAGACAATTGGACTCCAAGAAACAACATTCTTCTTTATTTGACATGATTGCTGGAACTCAGCATTTACACTGGGCGCTGTGGTAGCGCTTTATTTAAAATTTTATATAAATAAGTCATTTTTACTGTGGAACCAATCCTAGCCGTTAGCGCGTGCTGAAGAAAGAGAGACAGTTTCAAAAACAACATTTCATTGACTTTCTAACGGTATTAGTCCATTTGAGTTACAACGGTTGCGTCACATATTCGTACCAACATGTATTTAGCAATATTTTTCTGACATTACTAGGTTGCATCGCTTTTAACAGTGAAACGATTGACTGTGGGACTTAATTGAACTGATTTTGGACTTTGACCTTATAAATGTGGTAAATGATACAATTGGACTCCAAGAAGTAACATTCTTCTAAATTTGACATGATTGCTGGAACTCAGAAGTTACACTGGGCGCTGTGGTAGCGCTTTATTTAGAAATTTAGATAAATAATTCATTTTTTACTGTGGGGCCAATCCTAGCTGTTAGCGCTCGCTGAAGAAATACAGACAGTTTCAAAAACTACATTTTATTGACCTTCTAACGGTATCAATCCGTTTGAGATACAACGGTTGCGTCACATATTCGTACCAACATGTATTTAGCGAAATTTTTCTGACATTACTAGGTTGCACCGCTTTTAACAGTGAAACGATTGACTGTGGGACTTAATTGAACTAATTTTGGACTTTGACCTTATAAATGTGATAAATGACACAATTGGACTCCAAGAAATAACATTCTTCTTAATTTGACATGATTGCTGGAACTCAGATATTACACTGGACGCTGTGGTAGCACTTTATTTAAAAATATAGATAAATAAGTCATTTTTTACTGTGGGGCCAATCCTAGCCGTTAGCACGCGCTGAAGAAATAGAGACAGTTTCAGAAAGTACATTTCATTGACTTTCTTACGGTATCAGTCCGTTTGACTTCCAACGGTTGAGTCACATATTCGTACGAACATGTATTTAGCGATATTTTTCTGATATTACTAGGTTGCATCCCTTTTAACAGTGAAACGATTGACTGTGGGACTTAATTGAACTGATTTTGGACTTTCATCTTATAAATGTGATAAATGAGACAATTGGACTCCAAGAAATAACATTCTTCTTGATTTGACATGATTGCTTGAACTCAGCGATTACACTGGGCGCTGTGGTAGCGCCTTATTTAGAAATTTATATAAATAAGCAATTTTTCACTGGGGGACCAATCCTAGCCGTTAGCGCGCGCTGAAAAAATAGAGATAGTTTCAAAAACTACATTTCATTGATTTTCTAACGGTATCAATCCGTTTGAGTTACAACGGTTGCGTTACATATTCGTACCAACATGTATTTAGCGATGTTTTTCTGATATTACTAGGTTGCATCGCTTTTAACAGTGAAACGATTGACTGTGGGACTTAATTGAACTGATTTTGGACTTTGACCTTATAAATGTGATAAATGATACAACTGTACTCCAAGAAATAACATTCTTCTTAATTTGACATGATTGCTTGAACTCAGCGATTACACTGGGCGCTGTGGTAGCGCTTTATTTAGTAAATTAGATAAAAATTCACATTTTACTGTGGGACCAACCCTAGCCGTGAACGCGGGCTGCAGAAATAGAGACACTTTCAAGAACTACATTTCATTGACTTTCTAACGGTATCAGTCCGTTTGAGTTACAACGGTTGTGTCACACATTCGTACCAAAATGTATTTAGCAATATTTTTCTGACATTACTAGGTTGCATCGCTTTTAACAGTGAAACGATTAACTGTGGGACTTAATTGAACTGATTTTGGACTTTGACCTTATAAATGTGGTAAATAATACAATTGGACTCCAAGAAATAACATTCTTCTTAATTTGACATGATTGCTGGAACTCAGCGATTACACTGGGCGCTGTGGTAGCGCTTTATTTAAAAATTTAGATAAATAAGTCATTTTTTACTGTGGGACCAATCCTAGCCGTTAGCGCGCGCTGAAAAAATAGAGACAGTTTCAAAAACTACATTTCATTGACTTTCTAACGGTATCAATCCGTCTGAGTTACAACGGTTGCGTCACATATTCGTAGCAACATGTATTTAGCGATATTTTTCTGATATTACTAGGTTGCATCGCTTTTAACAGTGAAACGATTGACTGTGGGACTTAATTGAACTGATTTTGGACTTTGACTTTATAAATGTGATAAATGAGACAATTGGACTCCAAGAAATAACATTCTTCTTAATTTGACATGATTGCTGGAACTCAGCAATTACACTGGGTGCTGTGGTAGCGCTTTATTTAAAAAGTTAGATAAATAAGTCATTTTTACTGTGAAACCAATCCTAGCCGTTAATGCGGGCTGAAGAAATAGAGACAGTTTCCAAACCTACATTTCATTGACTTACTAACGGTATCAGTCCGTTTGAGTTACAACGGTTGCGTCACATAATCCTACCAACATGTATTTAGCAATATTTTTCTGACATTACTAGGTTGCATCGCTTTTAACAGTGAAACGATTGACTGTGGGACTTAATTGAACTGATTTTGGACTTGGACCTTATAAATGTGGTAAATGATACAATTGGACGAAAAGAAATAACATTCTTCTTAATTTGACATGATTGCTTGAACTCAGCAATTACACTGGGCGCTGTGATAGCGCTTTATTTAAAAATTTAGATAAATAAGTCATTTTTAATGTGGAACCAATCCTAGCCGTTAGCGCGTGCTGAATAAATAGAGACAGTTTCAAAAACTACATTTCATTGACTTTCTAACGGTATCAATCCGTCTGAGTTACAACGGTTGCGTCACATATTCGTACCAACATGTATTTAGCAATATTTTTCTGATATTACTAGGTTGCATCGCTTTTAACAGTCAAACGATTCATCTTAATTTTTAAATAGAACGCTAGCACAGCGCCTAATCTAAGGGCGAAGTTTAAACAGTCATTCTAAATTGGGAAGAATGTTAATTCTCGCTTTGAAAATGCCACTTTTATCGTAACTATTACGCCAAAGTCCAAAATCATTTCACTAGGATCCCACGGCCAATTGTTTCACCGTTAAAACCGACGGCACCTACTAGTGACAAACAAACCGCGCTTACTTCATGTTGGTACGAATATGTGACGCACATGTGGTAACGCAAACGGACGGATACCGTTAGAAAGTCAATGAAGTGTAGTTTTGGAGAAAGACTTCACTTCTTTAGAGCGCGCTAATGTCTATGATTGGTACCACAGTGAAAATGACTTACTCATCTTAGTTTTTAAATAAAGCGCTAGCACAGCGCCCAATCTCTCTGTGGAGTTAAAGCAGTCATTCCAAATTGGGAACAATGTTAATTCTCACAGTGCAAATGTCTCATTTCGAACATTTATCAAGCCAAAGTGCAAAATCATTTCACTCGGATCCAACAGACAATCGTTTCACCGTTTAAAGCGATGGCACCTACTAGTGACAAACAAATAGCGCTTACTTCATGTTGGTACGAATATGTGACGCACATGTGGTAACGCACACGGACTGATACCGTTAGAAAGTCAATGAAATGTAATTGTGCAAAAATTCTTCTCTTCTTCAGAGTGCGCTAATGGCTAGCATTGTTACCTCAGTAAAACATAATGAGTCATTCATCTCAATTGTTAAATAAAGCGCAAGCACAGCGCCCAATCTCGTTGTGGAGATAAATCAGTCATTCCAAAATTGGTAAAAATGTTATTTCTCGCAGAGCTAAGGTCTCATTTCTCACATTTATTACGTGAAAGTCCAAAATCATTTCACTCGGATCAAACGGTCAATCGTTTTACCGTTAAAAGCCATGGCACCTACTAGTAACAAAAAAATATCGCTAACTTCATGTTGGTACGACTATGTGACGCAACTGTTGTAACGCAAACGGACTGATACTGTTACAGCGCACGCTAATAGCTAGGGTTGGTACTTCAGTAAAAAATGACTTATTCATCTCAATTTTCAAATAAAGCGCAAGCACAGCGCCCAATCTCGTTGTAGATATATAACAGTCATTCCAAAATTGGTAAGAAGTTAATTCTCGCAGAGCAAAGGTCTCCTTTCTCACATTTATTACGTCAAAGTCCGAAGTCATTTCACTCGGATCCAACGGCCAATCGTTTTACCGTTAAAAACCATGGCACCTACTAGTAACAAAAAAATATCGCTAACTTTATGTTGGTACGAATATGTAGCGCAACTGTTGTAACGTAAACGAACTGATACCGTTAGAAAGTCAATAAAATGCAGTTTTGGAAACTGTCTTCACTTCTTCAGCGCACGCTAATGGCTAGGATTGGTACCTCAGTAAAAAATGACTTATTCATCTTAATTTTTAAATCAAGCGCAAGCACAGCGTCCAATCTCGCTCTGGAGTTAAAGCAGTCATTCCAAATTGGGAAGAATTGTAATTCTCGCAGTGCAAAGGTCTCATTTATCACATTTACTACGGCAAAGTCCAAAATCATTTCACTCAGATCCCACTGTCAATCATTCCACCGTAAAAAGAGGTGGTCTACACTAATATGAGAAAAATATCGCTAAGTACATGTTGGTACGAATATATGACGCAACTGTTGTAGCGCAAACGGACGGATACCGTTAGAAAGTCAATGAAATGTAGGTTTGAAAAAAGTCTTCACTTCTTCAGCGCGCACTAATGGTTATGATTGGTACCACGGTGAAAATAACTTACTCATCTTTATTTTTAAATAAAGTGCTAGAACAGCGCCCAATCTAGCTGCGAAGTTCAAGCAATCATTCTAAATTGAGAAGAATGTTAATTCCCGCAGTGCAATTGCCTTATTTATAATATTTATTACGCCAAAGTCCAAAATCATTTCACTCGGGTCGCACGGTCAATCGTTTCACCGTTAAAAGCAGTGGCACCTATTAATATCAGAAAGATATCGTTAATTTCATGTTTGTATGAATATGTGACGCAACTGTTGTAACGCACACGGTCTGATACCGTTATAAAGTCAATGAAATGTAATTTTGCAAAAAGTGTTCACTTCTTCAGCGCGCGCTAATGGCTAGGATTGGTACCTCAGTAAAAAACTGACTTATTTATCTTAATTTTTAAATAAAGTGCAAGCACAGCACCCAATCTCGTTGTGGAGATATATCAGTCATTCGAAAATTGGTGAGAATGTTAATTCTCGCAGAGCAAAGGTCTCATTTCTCACATTAATTACGTCACAGTCCAAAATCATTTCACACGGATCCCACGGCCAATCGTTTCACCGTTAAAACCGATGGCACCTACTAGTAACAAAAAATATCGCTAACGTCAAGTTGGCACGAATATGTGACGCAACTGTGGGAACGCGAACGGACGGATACCGTTAGAATGTCAATGAAATGTTGTTTTGAAAAACGTTTTTACTTTTTCAGCGGGCGATAATGTCTAGGAATTTTAACACAGTGAAAAATCACTTATTCATCTTAATTTTGAAATAAGGCGCAAGCACAGCGCCCAACCTCGCTGTGGAGTTCAAGCAGTCATTCCAAATTGGGAAGAATGTTAATTCTCGCAGAGCAAAGGTCTACTTTCTCACATTTATTACGTCAAACTCCGAAATCATTTCACTCGGATCCAACGGCCAATCGTTTTACCGTTAAAAGCCATGGCACCTAATAGTAACAAAAAAATATCCCTAACTTTATGTGGTACGAATATGTGACGCAACTGTTGTAACGTAAACGAACTGATACCGTAAGAAAGTCAATAAAATGCAGTTTTGGAAACTGTCTTCACTTCTTCAGCGCACGCTAATGGCTAGGATTGGTACCTCAGTAAAAAATGACTTATTCATCTTAATTTTTGAATCAAGCGCAAGCACAGCGTCCAATCTCGCTCTGCTGTTAAAGCAGTCATTCCAAATTGGGAAGAATTGTAATTCTCGCGGTGCAAATGTCTCATTTATCACATTTACTACGCCAAAGTCAAAAATCAATTCACTCGGGTCCAACGGTCATTCGTTTTACCGTTAAAAGCAATGGCACCTACTAGTGACAAACAAATATCGCTTACTTCATGTTGGTGCGAATATGTGACGCACCTGTGGTAACGCAAACGGACGGATACCGTTAGAAAGTCAATGAAATGTAGGTGTGAAAAACGTCTTCACTTCTTCAACGCGCGCTAATGACTATGATTGGTACCTCAGTAAAAAATGACTTATTCATCTTAATTTTTAAATAAAGGGCAAGCACAGCGCCCAATCTCGTTGTGGATATATATCAGTCATTCCAAAATTGGTAAGATGTTAATTCTCGCATATCAAAGGTCTCATTTCTCACATTTATTACGTCAAAGTCCCAAATCATTTCACTCGGATTCAACGGTCAATTATTCCACCGTTAAAAGAGGTAGTCTGCACTGATATGAGAAAAATATCGCTAAGTACATGTTGGTACGAATATGTGACGCATCTGTTATAACGCAAACGAACTGATACCGTTAGAAAGTTAATGAAATGTAGTGTTGGATAGAGTCTTCACTTCTTTAGCGCGCGCTAATGTCTAGGAATTTTAACACAGTGAAAAATCACTTATTCATCTTAATTTTTAAATAAAGCGCTAGAACAGCGACCAATCTAGCTGCGAAGTTCAAGTAATCATTCTAAATTGGGAAGAATGTTAAGTCTCGCAGAGCAAAGGTTTCATTTCTCACATTTATTACGTCAAAGTCCAAAATCATTTCACTCGGATCCAACGGTCAATCGTTTCACCGTTAAAAGCAATGGCACCTACTAGTGAAAAAAAAATCCCTAACTTCATGTTGGTACGAATATGTGACGCACCTGTGGTAACGCAAACGGACGGATATCGTTAGAAAGTCAATGAAATGTAGGTTTGAAAAAAGTGTTCACTTCTTCAACGCGCGCTAATGACTATGATTGGTACCACAGTGAAAATGACTTACTCATCTTAATTTTTAAATAAAGCGCTAGAAAAGCGCTCAATCTAGCTGCGAAGTTCAAGTAATCATTCTAAATTGGGATGAATGTTAATTCTCGCAGAGCAAAGGGTTCATTTCTCACATTTATTACGTCAAAGTCCGAAATCATTTCACTCGGATCCAACGGCCAATCGTTTTACCGTGAAATGCCATGGCACCTACTAGTAACAAAAAAATATCGCTAACTTTATGTTGGTACGAATGTGTGACGCAACTGTTGTACCGTAAACGGACTAATACCGTTACAAAGTCAATAAAATGCAGTTTTAGAAACTGTCTTCACTTCTTCAGCGCACGCAAATGGCTAGGATTGGTACCTCAGTAAAAAATGACTTGTTCATCTTAATTTTTAAATCAAGCGCAAGCACAGCGCCCAATCTCGTTGTGGATATATATCAGTCATTCCAAAAATTGGTAAGATGTTAATTCTCGCAGAGCAAAGGTCTACTTTCTCACATTTATTACGTCAAACTCCGAAATCATTTCACTCGGATCCAAAGGTCAATCGTTTTACCGTTAAAAGCGATGGCACATATTAGTAACAATAAAATATCGCTAACTTCATGTTGGTACGAATGTGTGACGCAACTGTGGTAACGCAAAGGGACGGATACCGTAAGAAAGGCAATGAAATGTAGGTTTGAAAAACGTCTTCACTTCTTCAGCGCGCGCTAATGGCTAGGATTGGTTCCTCAGTAAAAAATCACTTATTTATCTAAATTTTTCAATAAAGCGCATGCACAGCGCCTAGTCTTGCTCTGGAGTTAAAGCAGTCATTCCAAATTGGGAAGAATGTTAATTCTCGCACTGCAAATGTCGCATTTCTAAAATTTATTACGCCAAAGTCAAAAATCAATTCACTCGGGTCCAACGGTCATTCGTTTTACCGTTAAAAGCAATGGCACCTACTAGTGACAAACAAATATCGCTTACTTCATGTTGGTGCGAATATGTGACGCACCTGTGGTAACGCAAACGGACGGATACCGTTAGAAAGTCAATGAAATGTAGGTGTGAAAAACGTCTTCACTTCTTCAACGCGCGCTAATGACTATGATTGGTACCTCAGTAAAAAATGACTTATTCATCTTAATTTTTTAATAAAGGGCAAGCACAGCGCCCAATCTCGTTGTGGATATATATCAGTCATTCCAAAATTGGTAAGATGTTAATTCTCGCATATCAAAGGTCTCATTTCTCACATTTATTACGTCAAAGTCCAAAATGATTTCACTCGGATTCAACGGTCAATCATTCCACCGTTAAAAGAGGTAGTCTGCACTGATATGAGAAAAATATCGCTAAGTACATGTTGGTACGAATATGTGACGCATCTGTTGTAACGCAAACGAACTGATACCGTTAGAAAGTTAATGAAATGTAGTTTTGGATAGAGTCTTCACTTCTTTAGCGCGCGCTAATGTCTAGGAATTTTAACACAGTGAAAAATCACTTATTCATCTTAATTTTTAAATAAAGCGCTAGAACAGCGACCAATCTAGCTGCGAAGTTCAAGTAATCATTCTAAATTGGGAAGAATGTTAATTCTCGCAGAGCAAAGGTTTCATTTCTCACATTTATTACGTCAAAGTCCAAAATCATTTCACTCGGATCCAACGGTCAATCGTTTTACCGTTAAAAGCAATGGCACCAACTAGTGACAAAAAAAATCCCTAACTTCATGTTGGTACGAATATGTGACGCACCTGTGGTAACGCAAACGGACGGATACCATTAGAAAGTCAATGAAATGTAGGTTTGAAAAAAGTGTTCACTTCTTCAACGCGCGCTAATGACTATGATTGGTACCACAGTGAAAATGACTTACTCATCTTAATTTTTAAATAAAGCGCTAGAAAAGCGCCCAATCTAGCTGCGAAGTTCAAGTAATCATTCTAAATCGGGAAGAATGTTAATTCTCGCAGAGCAAAGGGTTCATTTCTCACATTTATTACGTCAAAGTCCGAAATCATTTCACTCGGATCCAACGGCCAATCGTTTTACCGTTAAATGCAATGGCACCTACTAGTAACAAAAAAATATCGCTAACTTTATGTTGGTACGAATGTGTGACGCAACTTTTGTAACGCAAAGGGACGGATACCGTAAGAAAGGCAATGAAATGTAGGTTTGAAAAACGTCTTCTCTTCTTCAGCGCGCGCTAATGGCTAGGATTGGTACCTCAGTAAAAAATCACTTATTCATCTTAATTTTTAAATAAAGCGCAAGCACAGCGCCCAACCTTGCTCTGGAGTTCAAGCAGTCATTACAAATTGGGAAGAATGTTAATTCTCGCAGTGCAAATGTCTCATTTCTAACATTTATAACGCCAAAGTCCAAAATCAATTCACTCGGGTCCAACGGTCATTCGTTTTACCGTTAAAAGCAATGGCACCTACTAGTGACAAAAAAATATCGCTAACTTCATGTTGGTACGAATATGTGACGCAACTGTGGTAACGCAAACGGACGGATACCGTTAGAATGTCAATGAAATGTTGTTTTGAAAAACGTCTTCACTTCTTCAGCGCGCGCTATTGGCTTTGATTGGTAACAAAAGTGAAAATGACTTACTCATCTTAATTTTTTAAATAAAGCGCTATAACAACGCCCAAATTAGTTGCGAAGTTCAAGAAATCATTTTAAATTTGGAAGAATGTTAATTCTCGAAGTGCAAAGGTCTCATTTTCAACACTTATTACTCCAAAGTCCAAAATCATTTCACTCGGATCCCACGGCCAATCGTTTCACCGTTAAAAGCGATGGCACATACTAGTAACAAAAAAATATCGCTAACTTCATGTTGGTGCGAATATGTGACGCAACTGTGGTAACGCAAACGGACGGATACCGTTAGAAAGTCAATGAAATGTAGTTTTGAAAAACGTCTCTACTTCTTCAACGCTCGCTAATGGCTTTGATTGGTACCACATTGAAAATGACTTACTCATCTTAATTTTTGAAAAAAGCGCTAGAACAGCGCCCAATCTAGCTGTGAAGTTCAAGAAATCACTTTAAATTTGGAAGAATGTTAATTCTCGCAGTGCAAATGTCTCATTTCCAACAATTATTACTCCAAAGTCCAAAATCATTTCACTCCGATCCCACGGCCAATCGTTTCACCGTTAAAAGCGATGGCACCTACTAGTGACAAACAAATATCGCTTACTTCATGTTGGTGCGAATATGTGACGCACCTGTGGTGACGCAAACGGACGGATACTGTTAGAAATTCAATGAAATATAGGTTTGTAAAAAGTGTTCACTTCTTTAACGCGCGCTAATGACTATGATTTGCACCACAGTGAAAATGACTTACTCATCCTAATTTTTAAATCAGGCGCTAGAACAGCGCCCAATCTAGCTGCAAAGTTCAAGTAATCATTTTAAATTGGAAATAATGTTAATTCTTGCAGAGCAAAGGTTTCATTTCTCACTTTTATTACGTCAAAGTCCAAAATCATTTCACTCGGATCGAACGGTCAATCGTTTTACCGTTAAAAGCCATGGCACCTAATAGTAACAAAAAAATATCGCTAACTTCATGTTGCTACGAATATGTGACGCAACTGTTGCAACGCAAACGAACTGATACCGGTAGAAAGTCAATAAAATGTAGTTTTGGAAACTGTCTTCACTTCTTCAGCGCGCGCTAATGGCTAGGATTGGTACCTCAGTAAAAAACTGACTTATTTATCTTAATTTTTAAATAAAGTGCAAGCACAGCACCCAATCTCGTTGCGGATATATATCAGTCATTCGAAAATTGGTAAGATGTTAATTCTCGCAGAGCAAAGGTCTCATTTCTCACATTTATTACGTCAAAGTCCAAAATCATTTCACTCGGATCCAACGGTCAATCGTTTTACCGTTAAAAGCCATGGCACCTAATAGTAACAAAAAAATATCGCTAACTTCATGTTGCTACGAATATGTGACGCAACTGTTGTAACGCAAATGGACTGATACCGGTAGAAAGTCAATAAAAAGTAGTTTTGGAAACTGTCTTCACTTCTTCAGCGCACGCTAATAGCTAGGATTGGTACCTCAGTAAAAAATGACTTATTCATCTTAATTTTTAAGTAAAGCGCAAGCATAGCGCCCAATCGCGCTCTGGAGTTAAAGCAATCATTCCAAATTGGGAAGGATTTTAATTCTCGCAGTGCAAAGGTCTCATTTCTCACATTTATTACGTCAAAGTCCGAAAACATTTCACTCGGATACAACGGCCAATCGTTTTACCGTTAAAAGCCTTGGCACCTACTAGTAACAAAAAAATATCGCTAAATTTATGTTGGTACGAATATGTGACGCAACTGTTGCAACGTAAACGGACTTATAACGTTAGAAAGTCAATAAAATGCAGTTTTTGATAGAGTCTTTCACTTCTTTAGCGCGCGCTAATGGCTAGGAATTGTACCACAGTGACAAATCTCTTATTCATCTTAATTTTTAAATAAAGCGCAAGAACAGCGCCCAATCTCGTTGTGGATATATATCAGTCATTCCAAAATTGGTAAGATGTTAATTCTCGGAGAGCAAAAGTCTCATTTCTCACATTTATTACGTCAAAGTCCAAAATCATTTCACTTGGATCCAACGGTCAATCGTTTTACCGTTAGAAGCGATGGCACCTACTAGTAACAAAAAAATATCGCTAACTTCATGTTGGTACGAATGTGTGACGCAACTGTGGTAACGCAAACGGACGGATACCGTTAGAAAGTCAATAAAATGTACGTTTGAAAAAAGTCTTCACTTCTTCAGCGCGCGCTAATGGATAAGATTGGTACCTCAGTAAAAAATGACTTTTTCATCTTAATTTTTAAATCAAGCGCAAGCACAGCGTTCAATCTCGTTCTGGAGTTAAAGCAGTCATTCCAAATTGAGAAGAATTGTAATTCTCGCAGTGCAAAGGTCTTATTTATCACATTTATTACACCAAAGTCCAAAATCATTTCACTCGGATCCCACTGTCAATCATTCCACCGTTAAAAGAGGTGGTCGGCACTAATATGAGACAAATATCGCTAAGTACATGTTGGTACAAATATATGACGCAACTGTTCTAACGCAAACGGACTGATACTGTTAGAAAGTCAATGAAATGTAGTTTTGGATAGAGTCTTCACTTCTTTAGCGCGCGCTAATGGCTAGGAATTGTACCACAGTGACAAGTCACTTATTCATCTTAATTTTTAAATAAAGCGCAAGAACAGCGCCAAAACTTGCTGTGGAGTTCAAGCAGTCATTCCAAATTGGAAAGAATGTTAATTCTCGTAGGGCAAACGTCTCATTTATCACATTTATTACGCCAATATCCAAAAACATTTCACTCGGGTGCCACGGTCAATCATTTCACTGTTAAAAGCGATGGCACCTACTAGTGACAAAAAAATATCGCTAACTTCATGTTGGTACGAATATGTGACGCACCTGTGGTAACGCAAACGGACGGATATCATTAGATAGTCAATGAAATGTAGGTTTGAAAAAAGTCTTCACTTCTTCAGCGCGCGCTAATGGCTAGGATTGGTACCTCAGTAAAAAATGACTTATTCATCTTAATTTTTAAATCAAGCGCAATCACAGCGTTCAATCTTGCTCTGGAGTTAAAACAGTGATTTCAAATTGGGAAGAATTGTAATTCTCGCAGTGCAAAGGTCTCCTTTCTCACATTTATTACGTCAAAGTCCGAAATCATTTCACTCGGATACAACGGCCAATCGTTTTACCGTTAAAAGCCATGGCACCTACTAGTAACAAAAAAATATCGCTAACTTTATGTTGGTACGAATATGTGACGCAACTGTTGTAACGCAAACGGACTGATACCGTTAGAAACTCATTAAAATGCAGTTTTGGATAGAGTCTTCACTTCTTTAGCGCGCGCTAATGGCTAGGATTGTACCACAGTGACAAATCACTTGTTCATCTTAATTCTTAAATAAAGCGCAAGAACAGCGCGCAATCTCGTTGTGGATATATATCAGTCATTCCAAAATTGGTAAGATGTTAATTCTCGGAGAGCAAAAGTCTCATTTCTCACATTTATTACGTTAAGTCCAAAATCATTTCACTCGGATCCAACGGTCAATCGTTTTCCCATTAGAAGCGATGGCACCTACTAGTAACAAAAAATATCGCTAACTTCATGTTACTACGAATGTGTGACGCAATTGTGGTAACGCAAACGGACTGATACCGTTAGAAAGTCAATGAAATGTAAGTTTGAAAAAAGTCTTCACTTCTTCAGCGCGCGCTAACGGCTAAGATTGGTACTTCAGTAAAAAGTGACTTATTCATCTTAATTTTTAAATCAAGCGCAAGCACAGCGTTCAATCTCGCTCTGGAGTTAAAGCAGTCATTCCAAATTGGGAAGAATTGTAATTCTCGCAGTGCAAAGGTCTTATTTATCACATTTATTACGCCAAAGTACAAAATCATTTCACTCGGATCCCACTGTCAATCATTCCACCGTTAAAAGAGGTGGTCTGCACTAATATGAGAAAAATATCGCTAAGTACATGTTGGTACGAATATATGACGCAACTGTTGTAACGCAAATGGACTGATACCGTTAGAAAGTCAATGAAATGTAGTTTTGGATAGAGTCTTCACTTCTTTAACGCGCGCTAATGGCTAGGAATTGTACCACAGTGACAAATCACTTATTCATCTTAATTTATAAATAAAGCGCAAGAACAGCGCCCAACCTTGCTGCGGAGTTCAAGCAGTCATTCCAAATTGGAAAGAATGTTAATTCTCGTAGGGCAAAGGTCTCATTTATCTCATTTATTACGCCAAAATCCAAAATCGTTTCACTCGGATCCCACGGTCAATCATTTCACCGTTAAAAGCGATGGCACCAACTAGTGACAAAAAAAATCCCTAACTTCATGTTGGTACGAATATGTGACGCACCTGTGGTAACGCAAACGGACGGATATCATTAGATAGTCAATGAAATGTAGGTTTGAAAAAAGTCTTCACTTCTTTAACGGGCGCTAATGACTATGATTGGTACCACAGTGAAAATGACTTACTCATCTTAATTTTTAAATAAAGCGCTCGAACAGCGCCCAATCTAGCTGTGAAGTTCAAGTAATCATTCTAAATTGGGAAGAATGTTAATTCTCCCAGAGCAAAGGTCTTATTTCTCACATTTATTACGTCAAAGTCCAAAATCATTTCACTCGGATCCAACGGTCAATCGTTTTACCGTTAAAAGCCATGGCACCTAATAGTAACAAAAAAATATCGCTAACTTCATGTTGCTACGAATATGTGACGCAACTGTTGTAACGCAAATGGACTGATACCGGTAGAAAGTCAATAAAATGTAGTTTTGGAAACTGTCTTCACTTCTTCAGCGCACGCTAATAGCTAGGATTGGTACCTCAGTAAAAAATGACTTATTCATCTTAATTTTTAAGTAAAGCGCAAGCATAGCGTCCAATCGCGCTCTGGAGTTAAAGCAATCATTCCAAATTGGGAAGGATTTTTATTCTCGCAGTGCAAAGGTCTCATTTCTCACATTTATTACGTCAAAGTCCAAAATCATTTCACTCGGATACAACGGCCAATCGTTTTACCGTTAAAAGCCTTGGCACCTACTAGTAACAAAAAAATATCGCTAACTTTATGTTGGTACGAATATGTGACGCAACTGTTGCAACGTAAACGGACTTATGCCGTAAGAAAGTCAATAAAATGCAGTTTTTGATAGAGTCTTCACTTCTTTAGCGCGCGCTAATGGCTAGGATTTGTACCACAGTGACAAATCACTTATTCATCTTAATTTTTAAACAAAGCGCAAGAACAGCGCCCAATCTCGTTGTGGATATATATCAGTCATTCCAAAATTGGTAAGATGTTAATTCTCGGAGAGCAAAAGTCTCATTTCTCACATTTATTACGTCAAAGTCCAAAATCATTTCACTTGGATCCAACGGTCAATCGTTTTACCGTTAGAAGCGATGGCACCTACTAGTAACAAAAAAATATCGCTAACTTCATGTTGGTACGAATGTGTGACGCAACTGTGGTAACGCAAACGGACGGATACCGTTAGAAAGTCAATAAAATGTACGTTTGAAAAAAGTCTTCACTTCTTCAGCGCGCGCTAATGGATAAGATTGGTACCTCAGTAAAAAATGACTTTTTCATCTTAATTTTTAAATCAAGCGCAAGCACAGCGTTCAATCTCGTTCTGGAGTTAAAGCAGTCATTCCAAATTGAGAAGAATTGTAATTCTCGCAGTGCAAAGGTCTTATTTATCACATTTATTACACCAAAGTCCAAAATCATTTCACTCGGATCCCACTGTCAATCATTCCACCGTTAAAAGAGGTGGTCGGCACTAATATGAGACAAATATCGCTAAGTACATGTTGGTACAAATATATGACGCAACTGTTCTAACGCAAACGGACTGATACTGTTAGAAAGTCAATGAAATGTAGTTTTGGATAGAGTCTTCACTTCTTTAGCGCGCGCTAATGGCTAGGAATTGTACCACAGTGACAAGTCACTTATTCATCTTAATTTTTAAATAAAGCGCAAGAACAGCGCCAAAACTTGCTGTGGAGTTCAAGCAGTCATTCCAAATTGGAAAGAATGTTAATTCTCGTAGGGCAAAGGTCTCATTTATCACATTTATTACGCCAATATCCAAAAACATTTCACTCGGGTCCCACGGTCAATCATTTCACTGTTAAAAGCGATGGCACCTACTAGTGACAAAAAAATATCGCTAACTTCATGTTGGTACGAATATGTGACGCACCTGTGGTAACGCAAATGGACGGATATCATTAGATAGTCAATGAAATGTAGGTTTAAAAAAAGTCTTCACTTCTTCAGCGCGCGCTAATGGCTAGGATTGGTACCTCAGTAAAAAATGACTTATTCATCTTAATTTTTAAATCAAGCGCAATCACAGCGTTCAATCTTGCTCTGGAGTTAAAGCAGTTATTTCAAATTGGGAAGAATTGTAATTCTCGCAGTGCAAAGGTCTCCTTTCTCACATTTATTACGTCAAAGTCCGAAATCATTTCACTCGGATACAACGGCCAATCGTTTTACCGTTAAAAGCCATGGCACCTACTAGTAACAAAAAAATATCGCTAACTTTATGTTGGTACGAATATGTGACGCAACTGTTGTAACGTAAACGGACTGATACCGTTAGAAAGTCAATAAAATGCAGTTTTGGATAGAGTCTTCACTTCTTTAGCGCGCGCTAATGGCTAGGATTGTACCACAGTGACAAATCACTTGTTCATCTTAATTTTTAAATAAAGCGCAAGAACAGCGCGCAATCTCGTTGTGGATATATATCAGTCATTCCAAAATTGGTAAGATGTTAATTCTCGGAGAGCAAAAGTCTCATTTCTCACATTTATTACGTCAAAGTCCAAAATCATTTCACTCGGATCCAACGGTCAATCGTTTTACCATTAGAAGCGATGGCACCTACTAGTAACAAAAAAATATCGCTAACTTCATGTTACTACGAATGTGTGACGCAACTGTGGTAACGCAAACGGACTGATACCGTTAGAAAGTCAATGAAATGTAAGTTTGAAAAAGTCTTCACTTCTTCAGCGCGCGCTAACGGCTAAGATTGGTACCTCAGTAAAAAGTGACTTATTCATCTTAATTTTTAAATCAAGCGCAAGCACAGCGTTCAATCTCGATCTGGAGTTAAAGCAATCATTCCAAATTGGGAAGAATTGTAATTCTCGCAGTGCAAAGGTCTTATTTATCACATTTATTACGCCAAAGTACAAAATCATTTCACTCGGATCCCACTGTCAATCATTCCACCGTTAAAAGAGGTGGTCTGCACTAATATGAGAAAAATATCGCTAAGTACATGTTGGTACGAATATATGACGCAACTGTTGTAACGCAAACGGACTGATACCGTTAGAAAGTCAATGAAATGTAGTTTTGGATAGAGTCTTCACTTCTTTAGCGCGCGCTAATGGCTAGGAATTGTACCACAGTGACAAATCACTTATTCATCTTAATTTATAAATAAAGCGCAAGAACAGCGCCCAACCTTGCTGCGGAGTTCAAGCAGTCATTCCAAATTGGAAAGAATGTTAATTCTCCCAGAGCAAAGGTCTCATTTCTCACATTTATTACGTCAAAGTCCAAAATCATTTCACTCGGATCCAACGGTCAATCGTTTTACCGTTAAAAGCCATGGCACCTACTAGTAACAAAAACATATCGCTAACTTTATCTTGGTACGAATGTGTGACGCAACTGTTGTAACGTAAACGGACTGATACCGTTAGAAAGTCAATAAAATGCAGTTTTGGATAGAGTCTTCACTTCTTTAGCGCGCTAATGGCTAGGAATTGTACCACAGTGACAAATCACTTATTCATCTTAATTTTTAATTAAAGCGCAAGAACAGCGCCCAATCTCGTTGTGGATATATATCAGTCATTCCAAAATTGGTAAGTTGTTAATTCTCGGAGAGCAAAAGTCTCATCTCTCGCATTTATTACGTCAAAGTCCGAAATCATTTCACTCGGATCCAACGGTCAATCGTTTTACCGTTAGAAGCGATGGCAGCTACTAGTAACAAAAAAATATCGCTAACTTCATGTTGGTACGAATGGGTGACGCAACAGTGGTAACGCATACGGACGGATACCGTTAGAAAGTCAATGAAATGTATGTTTGAAAAAAGTCTTCACTTCTTCAGCGCGCGCTAATGGCTAGGATTGGTACCTCAGTAAAAAATGACTTATTCATCTTAATTTTTAAATCAAGCGCAAGCACAGCGTTCAATCTCGCTCTGGAGTTAAAGCAGTCATTCCAAATTGGGAAGAATTGTAATTCTCGCAGTGCAAAGGTCTTATTTATCACATTTATTACGCCAAAGTCCAAAATCATTTCACTCGGATCCATCTGTCAATCATTCCACCGTTAAAAGAGGTGGTCTGCACTAATATGAGAAAAATATCGCTAAGTACATATTGGTACGAATATATGACGCAACTGTTGTAACGCAAACGGACTGATACCGTTAGAAAGTCAATGAAATGTAGTTTTGGATAGAGTCTTCACTTCTTTAGCGCGCGTTAATGGCTAGGAATTGTACCACAGTGACAAATCACTTATTCCTCTTAATTTTTAAATAAAGCGCAAGAACAGCGCCCAACCATGCTGTGGAGTTCAAGCAGTCATTCCAAATCGGAAAGAATGTTAATTCTCGTAGGGCAAAGGTCTCATTTATCACATTTATTACGCCAAAATCCAAAATTATTTCACTTGGGTCCCACGGCCAATCGTTTCACCGTTAAAAGCGATGGCACCTACTAGTGACAAAAAAAATCCCTAACTTCATGTTGGTACGAATATGTGACGCACCTGTGGTAACGCAAACGGACGGATATCATTAGAAAGTCAATGAAATGTAGGTTTGAAAAAAGTCTTCACTTCTTTAACGCGCGCTAATGACTATGATTGGTACCACAGTGAAAATGACTTACTCATCTTAATTTTTAAATAAAGCGCTAGAACAGCGCCCAATCTACAACCATCCACATAATCTTTGAGACAAACTGAAAAATCTATCAAAAAACCAGAAATGGCCGTTGACGCAAATGTCCATTTTTCCAACTGAGACGGTTTAAACATGTAAAAAGCTATAATTAGCCTATAGCAGCACTGTAAGGCTTCGTTCTAGTGAACTTTTCGGTTTCACTAGTTGAATTCAGAATTTCCTAAAACTCAAACGCAAGCACAGCGTTCAATCTCGCTCTGGAGTTAAAGCAGTCATTCCAAATTGGGAAGAATTGTAATTCTCGCAGTGCAAAGGTCTTATTTATCACATTTATTACGCCAAAGTCCAAAATCATTTCACTCGGATCCCACTGTCAATCATTCCACCGTTAAAAGAGGTGGTATGCACTAATATGAGAAAAATATCGCTACGTACATGTTGGTACGAATATATGACGCAACTGTTGTAACGCAAACGGACTGATACCGTTAGAAAGTCAATGAAATGTAGTTTTGGATAAAGTCTTCACTTCTTTAGCGGCGCGTTAATGGCTAGGATTTGTACCACAGTGACAAATCACTAATTCATCTTAATTTTTAAATAAAGCGCAAGAACAGCGCCCAACCATGCTGTGGAGTTCAAGCATTTCACTCGGATCCCACGGCCAATCGTTTCACCGTTAAAAGCGATGGCACCTACTAGTAACAAAAAAATATCGCTAAATTCATGTTGGTACGAATATGTGACGCAACTGTGGTAAAGCAAACGGACAGATACCGTTAGAAGGTCAATGAAATGTTGTTTTGAAAAAAGTCTTTACTTCTTCAGTGCTCGCTAATGGCTTTGATTGGTACCACATTGAAAATGACTTACTCATCTTAATTTTTAAATAAGCGCTAGAACAGCGCCCAATCTAGCTGCGAAGTTCAAGAAATCATTTTAAATTTGGAAGAATGATAATTTTCGCAGTGCAAATGTCTCATTTCCAACATTTATTACTCCAAAGTCCAAAATCATTTCAGTCGGATCCCACGGCCAATCGTTTCACCGTTTAAAGCGATGGCACCTACTAGTAACAAAAAAATATCGCTAACTTTATGTTGGTAGGAATATGTGACGCAACTGTTGTAACGTAAACGTACTGATACCGTTAGAAAGTCAATAAGATGCAATTTTGGAAACTGTCTTCACTTCTTCAGCGCACGCTAATGGCTTTGATTGCTACCACAGTGAAAATGACTTACTCATCTTAATTTTTAAATAAAGCGCAAGCACAGCGCCCGATCTCGTTGTGGTTATATATCAGTCATTCCAAAATTGGAAAGATGTTAATTCTCGCAGAGCAAAGGTCTCCTTTCTCACATTTATTACGTCAAAATCCGAAATCATTTCACTCGGATCCAACGGTCAATCGTTTTACCGTTAAAAGCCATGGCACCTACTAGTAATAAAAAAAATATAGCTAACTTTATGTTGGTACGAATATGTGACGCAACTGTTGTAACGTAAACGGACTGATACCGTTAGAAAGTCAATGAAATGTAGTTTTTGAAACTGTCTTAACTTTTTCAGCGCACGCTAATGGCTAGGATTGGTACCTCAGTAAAAAATGAGTTTATTTATCTTAATTTTTAAATAAAGCGCAAGCACAGCGCCCAATCTCGTTGTGGATATATATCAGTCATTCCAAAGTTGGTAAGATGTTAATTTTCGCAGAGCAAAGGTCTCATTTCTCACATTTATTACGTCAAAGTCCAAAATCATTTCACTCGGATTCAACGGTCAATCATTCCACCGTTAAAAGAGGTAGTCTGCACTAATATGAGAAAAATATCGCTAAGTACATGTTGGTACGAATATGTGACGGATCTGTTGTAACGCAAACGGACTGCTACCGTTAGAAAGTCAATGAAATGTACTTTTGGATAGAGTCTTCACTTCTTTAGCGCGCACTAATGTCTAGGAATTTTAACACAGTGAAAAATCACATATTCATCTTAATTTTTAAATAAGGCGCAAGCACAGCGCCCATCCTCGCTGTGGAGTTCAAGCCGTCATTCCAAATTGGGAAGAATGTTAATTCTCCTAGTGCAAAGGTCTCATTTATTACATTTATTACGTCAAAGTCCAAAATCATTTCACTTCGGTCCCACGGTCAATCATTTCACCGTTAAAAGTGATGGCACCTACTAGTGACAAAAAAAACTCCCTAACTTCTTGTTGGTACGAATATGTGACGCAACTGTGGTAGCGCAAACGGACGGATACCGTTAGAAAGTCAATGAAATGTAGGTTTGAAAAAAGTCTTCACTTCTTCAGCGCGCGCTAATGGCTAGGTTTAGTACCTCAGTAAAAAATGATTTATTCATCTTAATTTTAAATAAAGCGCTAGAACAGCGCCCAATCTAGCTGCGAAGTTCAATAAATCATTTTAAATTTGGAAGAATGATAACTTTCGCAGTGCAAATGTCTCATTTCCAACATTTATTACTCCAAAGTCCAAAATCATTTCAGTCGGATCCCACGGCCAATCGTTTCACCGTTTAAAGTTATGGCACCTACTAGTAACAAAAAAATATCGCTAACTTTATGTTGGTAGGAATATGTGACGCAACTGTTGTAACGTAAACGTACTGATACCGTTAGAAAGTCAATAAGATGCATTTTGGAAACTGTCTTCACTTCTTCAGCGCACGCTAATGGCTTTGATTAGTACCACAGAGAAAATGACTTACTCATCTTAATTTTTAAATAAAGCGCAAGCACAGCGCCCGATCTCGTTGTGGTTTATATATCAGTCATTCCAAAATTGGTAAGATGTTAATTCTCGCAGAGCAAAGGTCTCCTTTCTCACATTTATTACGTCAAAATCCGAAATCATTTCACTCGGATCCAAAGGTCAATCGTTTTACCGTTAAAAGCCATGGCACCTACTAGTAATAAAAAATATAGCTAACTTTATGTTGGTACGAATATGTGACGCAACTGTTGTAACGTAAACGGACTGATACCGTTAGAAAGTCAATAAAATGCAGTTTTGGAAACTGTCTTCACTTCTTCAGCGCACGCTAATGGCTAGGATTGGTACCTCAGTAAAAAAATGAGTTATTTATCTTAATTTTTAAATAAAGCGCAAGCACAGCGCCCAATCTCGTTGTGGATATATATCAGTCATTCCCAAAGTTGGTAAGATGTTAATTTTCGCAGAGCAAAGGTCTCATTTCTCACATTTATTACGTCAAAGTCCAAAATCATTTCACTCGGATTCAACGGTCAATCATTCCACCGTTAAAAGAGGTAGTCTGCACTAATATGAGAAAAATATCGCTAAGTACATGTTGGTACGAATATGTGACGGATCTGTTGTAACGCAAACGGACTGCTACCGTTAGAAAGTCAATGAAATGTACTTTTGGATAGAGTCTTCACTTCTTTAGCGCGCACTAATGTCTAGGAATTTTAACACAGTGAAAAATCACATATTCATCTTAATTTTAAATAAGGCGCAAGCACAGCGCCCATCCTCGCTGTGGAGTTCAAGCAGTCATTCCAAATTGGGAAGAATGTTAATTCTCCTAGTGCAAAGGTCTTCATTTATCACATTTATTACGTCAAAGTCCAAAATCATTTCACTTCGGTCCCACGGTCAATCATTTCACCGTTAAAAGCGATGGCACCTACTAGTGACAAAAAAAATCCCTAACTTCTTGTTGGTACGAATATGTGACGCAACTGTGGTAACGCAAACGGACGGATACCGTTAGAAAATCAATGAAATGTAGGTTTGAAAAAAGTCTTCACTTCTTCAGCGCGCGCTAATGGCTAGGTTTAGTACCTCAGTAAAAAATGATTTATTCATCTTAATTTTTAAATCAAGCGCAATCACAGCGTTCAATCTCGCTCTGGAGTTAAAGCAGTCATTCCAAAGTGGGAAAAATTGTAATTCTCGTAGTGCAAAGGTCTCTTTCCTCACATTTATAACGTCAAATTTCGAAATCATCTCACTCGGATCTAACGGTCAATCGTTTTACCGTTAAAAGCCATGGCACCTACTAGTAACAAAAAAATATCGCTAACTTTATGTTGGTACGAATATGTGACGCAACTGTTGTAACGTAAACGGACTGATACCGTTAGAAAGTCAATAAAATGCAGTTTTGGAAACTGTCTTCACTTCTTCAGCGCACGCTAATGGCTAGGATTGGTACCTCAGTAAAAAATGACGTATTCATCTTAATTTTTAATTAAAGCGCAAGAACAGCGCCCAATCTCGTTGTGGATATATATCAGTCATTCCAAAATTGGTAAGATGTTAATTCTCGCAGAGCAAAGGTCTCATTTCTCACATTTATTACGTGAAAGTCCAAAATCATTTCACTCGGATCCAACGGTCAATCATTCCACCGTTAAAAGAGGTAGTCTGCACTAATATGAGAAAAATATCGCTAAGTACATGTTGGTACGAATATGTGACGCATCTGTTGTAACGCAAACGGACTGATACCGTTAGAAAGTCAATGAAATGTAGTTTTGGATAGAGTCTTCACTTCTTTGAGCGCGCGCTAATGTCTAGGGAATTTTAACACAGTGAAAAATCACTTTTTCATCTTAATTTTTAAATAAGGCGCAAGCACAGCGCCCAAATTAGTTGCGAAGTTCAAGAAATCATTTTAAATTTTGAAGAATGTTAGTTCTCGAAATGCAAAGGTCTCATTTCCAACATTTATTACTCCAAAGTCCAAAATCATTTCACTCGGATCCCACGGCCAATCGTTTCACCGTTAAAAGCGATGGCACCTACTAGTAACAAAAAGATATCGGTAACTTCATGTTGGTACGAATATGTGACGCAACTGTGGTAAAGCAAACGGACGGATACCGTTAGAAGGTCAATGAAATGTTGTTTTGAAAAAAGTCTTTACTTCTTCAGTGCTCGCTAATGTCTTTGATTGGTACCACATTGAAAATGACTTACTCATCTTAATTTTTAAATAAAGCGCTAGAACAGCGCCCAATCTAGCTGCGAAGTTCAAGAAATCATTTTAAATTTGGAAGAATGATAATTTTTGCAGTGCAAATGTCTCATTTCCAACATTTATTACTCCAAAGTCCAAAATCATTTCAGTCGGATCCCACGGCAAATCGTTTCACCGTTTAAAGCGATGGCACCTACTAGTAACAAAAAAATATCGCTAACTTTATGTTGGTAGGAATATGTGAGGCAACTGTTGTAACGTAAACGTACTGATACCGTTAGAAAGTCAATAAGACGCAATTTTGGAAACTGTCTTCACTTCTTCAGCGCACGCTAATGGCTTTGATTGGTACCACAGTGAAAATGACTTACTCATCTTAATTTTTAAATAAAGCGCAAGCACAGCGCCCAATCTCGTTGTGGATATATATCAGTCATTCCAAAGTTGGTAAGATGTTAATTTTTGCAGAGCAAAGGTCTCATTTCTCACATTAATTACGTCAAAGTCCAAAATCATTTCACTCGGGTTCAACGGTCAATCATTACACCGTTAAAAGAGGTAGTCTGCACTAATATGAGAAAAATATCGCTAAGTACATGTTGGTGCGAATATGTGACGGATCTGTTGTAACGCAAACGGACTGCTACCGTTAGAAAGCTCAATGAAATGTACTTTTGGATAGAGTCTTCACTTCTTTACGCGCGCACTAATGTCTAGGAATTTTAACACAGTGAAAAATCACAATATTATCTCAATTTTTAAATTAAGGCGCAAGCACAGCGCCCATCCTGGCTGTGGAGTTCAAGCAGTCATTCCAAATTGGGAAGAATGTTAATTCTCCCTAGTGCAAAGGTCTCATTTATCACATTTATTACGTCAAAGTCCAAAATCATTTCACTTCGGTCCCACGGTCAATCATTTCACCGTTAAAAGCGATGACACCTACTAGTGACAAAAAATCCCTAACTTCTTGTTGGTACGAATATGTGACGCAACTGTGGTAACGCAAACGGACGGATACCGTTAGAAAGTCAATTGAAATGTAGGTTTGAAAAAAGTCTTCACTTCTTCAAACGCGGCAGCTAATGGCTAGGTTTAGTACCTCAGTAAAAAAATGATTATTCATCTTAATTTTTTAAATCAAGCGCAATCACAGCGTTCAATCTCGCTCTGGAGTTAAAGCAGTCATTCCAAATTGGGAAAAATTGGTAATTCTCGTAGTGCAAAGGTCTCCTTCCTCACATTTATAACGTCAAAATTCGAAACCATTTCACTCGGATCCAACGGTCAATCGTTTTACGGTTAAAAGCCATGGCACCTACTAGTAAACAAAAAAATATCGCTAACTTTTATGTTGGTACGAATATGTGACGCAACTGTGTGTAACGTTAAACGGACTGATACCGTTAGAAAGTCAATAAAATGCAGTTTTTGGAAACTGTCTTCGCTTCTTCAGCGCACTCTAATGGCTAGGATTGGGTACCTCAGTAAAAAAATGACTTATTCATCTTAATTTTTAATTCAAGCGCAAGAACAGCGCCCAACTCGTTGTGGATATATATCAGTCATTCCAAAATTGGTAAGATGTTAATTCTCGCAGAGCAAAGGTCTCATTTCTCACATTTATTACGTCAAAGTCCAAAATCATTTCAACTCGGATTCAACGGTCAATCATTCCACCGTTAAAAGAGGTAGTTCTGCACTAATATGAGAAAAATATCGCTAAGTACATGTTGGTACGAATATGTGACGGCATCTGTTGTAACGCAAACGGACTGCTACCGTTTAGAAAAGTCAATGAAGATGTAGTTTTGGATAGAGTCTTCACTTCTTTAGCGCGCGCTAATGTCTAGGAATTTTAACACAGTGAAAAATCACTTATTCATTTTAATTTTTAAATAAGGCGCAAGCACAGCGCCCAACCTCGCTGTGGAGTTCAAGCAGTCATTCCATATTGGGAAGAATGTTAATTCTCCTAGTGCAAAGGTCTCATTGATCACATTTATTACGCCAAAGTCCAAAATCATTTCACTCCGGTCCCACGGTCAATCATTTCACCCATAAAAAGCGATGGCACCTACTAGTGACAAAATAAATCCCTAACTTCATGTTGGTACGAATATGTGACGCAACTGTGGTAACGCAAACGGACGGATGCCGTTAGAAAGTCAATGAAATGTAGGTTTGAAAAACGTCTTCACTTCTTCAACGCGCGCTGATGACTATGATTGGTACCACAGTGAAAATGACTTACTCATCTTAAATTTTAAATAAACAGCTAGAACAGCGCCCAATCTAGCTGAGAAGTTCAAGTAATCATTCTAAATTGGGAAGAATGTTAATTCTCGCAGAGCAAAGGTCTCCTTTCTCACATTTATTACGTCAAAGTCCGAAATCATTTCACTCGGATCCAACGGCCAATCGTTTTACCGTTAAAAGCCATGGCACCTACTAGTAACAAAACGATATCGCTAACTTTATGTTGGTACGAATATGTGACCCAACTGTTTGTAACGTAAACGGATTGATACCGTTAGAAATTCAATAAAATGCAAGTTTTGGAAACTGTCTTCACTTCTTCAGCGCACGCTAATGGCTTTGATTGGTACCACAGTGAAAATGACTTACTCCTCTTAATTTTTTAAATAAAGCGCAAGCACAGCGCCCCGATCTCGTTGTGGATATATATCAGTCATTCCAAAATTGGTAAGATGTTAATTCTCGCAGAGCAAAGGTCTCCTTTCTCACATTTATTACGTCAAAGTAAGAAATCATTTCACTCGGATATCCAACGGCCAATCGTTTTTAACCGTTAAAAAGCCATTGGCACCTACTAGTAACAAAAAAATAATCGCTAACTTTTTGTTGGTACGAATATATGACGCAAACTGTGGTAAACGCAAACGGACGGATACCGTTAGAAAGTCAATGAAATGTTGTTTTGAAAAAGTCTTCACTTCTCCAGCGCACGCTAATGGCTAGGATTGATACCTCAGTAAAAATGACTTATTCATCTTAATTTTTAAATAAAGCGCAAGCACAGGGCCCGATCCCGTTGTGGATATATATCAGTCATTCCAAAATTGGTAAGATGTTAATTCTCGCAGAGCGAAGGTCTCATTTCTCACATTTATTACGTCAAAGTCCAAAATCATTTCACTGGGATCCAACGGTCAATCGTTTTACCGTTAAAAGCCCATGTCACCTAATAGTAACAAAAAAATGTCGCTAACTTCATGTTGCTACGAATATGTGACGCAACTGTTGTAACGCAAACGGGACTAATACCGGTAGAAAGTCAATAAAATGCAGTTTTGAAAAAAGTCTTCAACTTCTTCAGCGCGCGCTAATGGCTATGATTGGTACCACAGGGACAAATCACTTATTCATCTTAATTTTTAAATAAAGCGCTAGAACAGCGCCCAATCTAGCTGCGAAGTTCAAGTAATAATTCTAAATTGGGAAAGAATGTTAATTCTCGCAGAGCAAAGGTCTCATTTCTCACATTTATTACGTCAAAGTCCAAAATCATTTCACTCGGATCCAACGGTCAATCGTTTTATCGTTAAAAGCCATGGCACCTACTAGTAACAAAAAAATATCGCTAACTTTATGTTGGTACGAGTATGTGATGCAACTGTTTTGTAACGCAAACGGATTGATAGCGTTAGAAAGTGAATAAAATTTAGTTTTGGAAACTGTCTTCACTTCTTCAGCGCACGTTAATGGCTAGGATTGGTACCTCAGTAAAAAATGACTTATTCATCTTACTTTTTAAATAAAGCGCAAGCACAGCGCCCAATCTCGCTCTGGAGTTAAGCAGTCATTCCAAATTGGGAAGGATTTTATTTCTCGCAGTGCAAAGGTCTCATTTATCACATTTATTACGTCAAAGTCCAAAATCATTTCACTTCGGTCCCCACGGTCAATCATTTCACCGTTAAAAGCGATGACACCTACTAGTGACAAAAAATCCCTAACTTCTTGTTGGTACGAATATGTGACGCAACTGTGGTAACGCAAACGGACGGATACCGTAGAAAGTCCAATGAAATGTAGGTTTGAAAAAAGTCTTCACTTCTTCAACGCGCGCTAATGGCTAGGTTTAGTACGCTCAGTAAAAAATGATTTATTCATCTTAATTTTTAAATCAAGCGCAATCACAGCGTTCAATCTCGCTCTGGAGTTAAAGCAGTCATTCCAAATTGGGAAAAATTGTAATTCTCGTAGTGCAAAGGTCTCCTTCCTCACATTTATAACGTCAAAATTCGAAACCATTTCACTCGGATCCAACGGTCAATCGTTTTACGGTTAAAAAGCCATGGCACCTACTAATTAAACAAAAAAATATCGCTAACTTTATGTTGGTACGAATATGTGACGCAAACTGTTGTAACGTAAACGGACTGATACCGTTAGAAAGTCAATAAAATGCAGTTTTGGAAACTGTCTTCGCTTCTTCAGCGCACTCTAATGGCTAGGATTGGTACCTCAGTAAAAAATGACTTATTCATCTTAATTTTTAATTCAAGCGCAAGAACAGCGCCCGATCTCGTTGTGGATATATATCAGTCATTTCCAAAATTGGTAAGATGTTAATTCTCGCAGAGCAAAGGTCTCCTTTCTCACATTTATTACGTCAAAGTAAGAAATCATTTCACTCGGATCCAACGGCCAATCGTTTTACCGTTAAAAGCCATGGCACCCTACTAGTAACAAAAAATATCGCTAACTTTTTGTTGGTACGAATATATGACGCAACTGTGGTAACGCAAACGGACGGATACCGTTAGAAAGTCAATGAAATGTTGTTTTGAAAAAAGTCTTCACTTCTCCAGCGCACGCTAATGGCTAGGATTGATACCTCAGTAAAAAATGACTTATTCATCTTAATTTTTAAATAAAGCGCAAGCACAGGGGCCCGATCCCGTTGTGGGATATATATCAGTCATTCCAAAATTGGTAAGATGTTAATTCTCGCAGAGCGAAGGTCTCATTCTCACATTTATTACGTCAAAGTCCAAAATCATTTCACTGGGATCCAACGGTCAATCGTTTTACCGTTAAAAGCCATGTCACCTAATAGTAACAAAAAAATGTCGCTAACTTCATGTTGCTACGAATATGTGACGCAACTGTTGTAACGCAAACGGACTAATACCGGTAGAAAGTCAATAAAATGCAGTTTTGAAAAAAGTCTTCACTTCTTCAGGCGCGCGCTAATGGCTATGATTGGTACCACAGGGACAAATCACTTATTCATCTTAATTTTTAAATAAAGCGCTAGAACAGCGCCCAATCTAGCTGCGAAGTTCAAGTAATCATTCTAAATTGGGGAAGAAGGTTAATTCTGCAGAGCAAAGGTCTCATTTCTCACATTTATTACGTCAAAGTCCAAATCATTTCACTCGGATCCAACGGTCAATCGTTTTATCGTTAAAAGCCATGGCACCTACTAGTAACAAAAAAATATCGCTAACTTTATGTTGCGTACGAATATGTGATGCAACTGTTTGTAACGCAAACGGATTGATAGCGTTAGAAAGTGAATAAAATTTAGTTTTGGAAACTGTCTTCACTTCTTCAGCGCACGGTTAATGGCTAGGAATTGGTACCTCAGTAAAAAAATGACTTATTCATCTTACTTTTAAATAAAGCGCAAGCACAGCGCCCAATCTCGCTTCTGGAGTTAAAGCAGTCATTCCAAATTGGGAAGGATTTTATTTCTTCGCAGTGCAAAGGTCTCATTTCTAACAATTATTCGCCAAAGTCCAAAACCAATTCACTCGGGTCCAACGGTCAATCGTTTTGCCGCAAAAAGCAATGGCACCTACTAGTGACAAAAAATCCCTAAACTTCATGTTGGTACGAATATGTGACGCACCTGTGGTAACGCAAAACGGAGGGATACCGTTAGAAGTCAATGAAATGTTGTTTTGAAAAAAAGTCTTCACTTCTCCAGCGCACGCTAATGGCTAGCATTGATACCTCAGTAAAAATGACTTATTTCATCTTAATTTTTAAATAAAGCGCAAGCACAGGGCCCGATCTCGTTGTGGATATATATCAGTCATTCCAAAATTGGTAAGATGTTAATTCTCGCAGAGCGAAGGTCTCATTTCTCACATTTATTACGTCAAAGTCCAAAATCATTTCACTGGGATCCAACGGTCAATTGGTTTACCGTTAAAAGCCATGTCACCTAATAGTAACAAAAAAATGTCGCTAACTTCATGTTGCTACGAATATGTGACGCAACTGTTGTAACGCAAACGGACTAATAACCGTAGGAAAGTCAATAAAATTTAGTTTTGGAAACTGTCTTCACTTTTTCAGCGCACGCTAATGGCTTTCATTGGTACCACAGTGGAAATGACTTACTCATCTTAATTTTTAAATAAAGCGCTATAACAGCGCCCCAAATTAGTTGCGAAGTTCAAGAAATCATTTAAATTTGGAAGAATGTTAATTTCTCGAAGTGCAAAGGTCTCATTTCCAAACATTTATTACTCCAAAGTTCAAAATCATTTCACTCGGATCCCAGGGTCCAATCGTTTCACCGTTAAAAGCGATGGCACCTACTAGTAACAAAAAAATATCGCTAACTTCATGTTGGTACGAATATGTGACGCAACTGTGGTAACGCAAACGGACGGATACCGTTAGAAAGTCAATGAAATGTAGTTTGAAAAACGTCTTCACTTCTTCAGCGCGCGCTAATGGCTAGGATTGGTACCTCAGTAAAAAATGACTTATTCATCTTAATTTTTAAATCAAAGCGCAACACAGCGCAATCTCGCTCTGGAGTTAAAGCAGTCATTCCAAATTGGGAAGAATTGCAATTCTCGCAGTGCAAAGGTCTCATTTCTCACATTTATTACGTCAAAGTCCAAAATCATTTCACTCGGATCCAACGGCCAATCGTTTTACCGTTAAAAGCCATGGCACCTACTAGTAACAAAAAAATATCGCTAACTTTATGTTGGTACGAATATGTGACGCAACTGTTGTAACGCAAACGGACTGATCCGTTAGAAAGTCAATAAAATGTAGTTTTGAAAAAAGTCTTCACTTCTTCAGCGCGCGCTAATGGCTATGATTGGTACCACAGGAAAATCACTTATTCATCTTAATTTTTAAATAAAGCGCTAGAACAGCGCCCAATCTAGCTGCGAAGTTCAAGTAATCATTCTAAATTGGGAAGAATGTTAATTCTCGCAGAGCAAAGGTCTCATTTCTCACATTTATTACGTCAAAGTCCAAAATCATTTCACTCGGATCCAACGGTCAATCGTTTTACCGTTAAAAGCCATGGCACCTACTAGTAACAAAAAAATATCGCTAACTTTATGTTGGTACGAATATGTGATGCAACTGTTGTAACGCAAACGGATTGATAGCGTTAGAAAGTCAATAAAATTTAGTTTTGGAAACTGTCTTCACTTCTTCAGCGCACGCTAATGGCTAGGATTGGTACCTCAGTAAAAAATGACTTATTCATCTTAATTTTTAAATAAAGCGCAAGCACAGCGCCCAATCTCGCTCTGGAGTTAAAGCAGTCATTCCAAATTGGGAAGGATTTTAATTCTCGCAGTGCAAAGGTCTCATTTCTAACAATTATTCGCCAAAGTCCAAAACCAATTCACTCGGGTCCAACGGTCAATCGTTTTCCGTTAAAGCAATGGCACCTACTAGTGACAAAAAAATCCCTAACTTCATGTTGGTACGAATATGTGACGCACCTGTGGTAACGCAAACGGACGGATACCGTTAGAAAGTCAATGAAATGTAGTTTTGAAAAAAGTCTTCACTTCTTCAGCGCACGCTAATGGCTAGCATTGGTACCTCAGTAAAAAATGACTTATTCATCTTAATTTTTAAATAAAGCGCAAGCCAGCGCCCAATCTCGTTGTGATATATCAGTCATTCCAAATTGGTAAGATGTTAATTCTCGAGAGCAAAGGTCTCATTTCTCACATTTATTACGTCAAAGTCCAAAATCATTTCACTCGGATCCAACGGTCAATCGTTTTACCGTTAAAAGCCATGGCACCTATAGTAACAAAAAAATGTCGCTAACTTCATGTTGCTACGAATATGTGACGCAACTGTTGTAACGCAAACGGACTAATACCGTAGAAAGTCAATAAAATTTAGTTTTGGAAACTGTCTTCACTTTTTCAGCGCACGCTAATGGCTTTCATTGGTACCACAGTGAAAATGACTTACTCATCTTAATTTTTAAATAAAGCGCTATAACAGCGCCCAAATTAGTTGCGAAGTTCAAGAAATCATTTTAAATTTGGAAGAATGTTAATTCTCGAAGTGCAAAGGTCTCATTTCCAACATTTATTACTCCAAAGTCCAAAATCATTTCACTCGGATCCCACGGTCAATCGTTTCACCGTTAAAAGCGATGGCACCTACTAGTAACAAAAAAATATCGCTAACTTCATGTTGCTACGAATATGTGACGCAACTGTTGTAACGCAAACGGATGATACCGTTAGAAAGTCAATAAAATGTAGTTTTTGAAACTGTCTTCACTTTTCAGCGCACGCTAATGGCTTTGATTGGTACCACAGTGAAAATGACTTACTCATCTTAATTTTTAAATAAAGCGCAAGCACAGCGCCCATCTCGTTGTGGATATATATCAGTCATTACAAATTGGTAAGATGTTAATTCTCGCAGAGCAAAGGTCTCATTTCTCAAATTTTTACGTCAAAGTCCAAAATCATTTCACTCGGATCCCACGGCCAATCGTTTTACCGTTAAAAGCGATGGCACCTACTTGTGACAAACAAATATCGCTTACTTCATGTTGGTGCGAATATGTGACGCACCTGTGGTAACGCAAACGGACGGATAGTGTTAGAAAGTCAATGAAATGTAGGTTTGAAAAACGTCTTCACTTCTTAAACGCGCGCTAATGACTATGATTTGTACCACAGTGAAAATGACTTACTCATCCTAATTTTTAAATAAAGCGCTAGAACAGCGCCCAATCTAGCTGCGCAGTTCAAGTAATCATTCGAAAATTGGTAAGATGTTAATTCTCGCAGAGCAAAGGTCTCATTTCTCACATTTATTACGTCAAAGTCCAAATTATTTCACTCGGATACAACGGTCAATCGTTTTACCGTTAAAAGCGATGGCACCTACTAGTAACAAAAAAATATCGCTAACTTCATGTTGGTACGAATATGTGACGCAACTGTGGTAACGCAAACGGACGGATACCGTTAGAAAGTCAATGAAATGTAGGTTTGAAAAACGTCTTCACTTCTTCAGCGCGCTAATGGCTAGGATTGGTACCTCAGTAAAAAATGACTTATTCATCTTAATTTTTAAATCAAAGCAACACAGCGTTCAATCTCGCTCTGGAGTTAAAGCAGTCATTCCAAATTGGGAAGAATTGCAATTCTCGCAGTGCAAAGGTCTCCTTTCTCACATTATTACGTCAAAGTCGAAATCATTTCACTCGGATCCAACGGCAATCGTTTTACCGTTAAAAGCCATGGCACCTACTAGTACAAAAAAATATCGCTAACTTTATGTTGGTACGAATATGTGACGCAACTGTTGTAACGTAACGGACTGATACCGTTAGAAAGTCAATAAATGCAGTTTTGAAAAAAGTCTTCACTTCTTCAGCGCGCGCTAATGGCTATGATTGGTACCACAGGAAAATCACTTATTCATCTTAATTTTTAAATAAAGCGCTAGAACAGCGCCCAATCTAGCTGCGAAGTTCAAGTAATCATTCTAAATTGGGAAGAATGTTAATTCTCGCAGAGCAAAGGTCTCATTTCTCACATTTATTACGTCAAAGTCCAAAATCATTTCACTCGGATCCAACGGTCAATCGTTTTACCGTTAAAAGCCATGGCACCTACTAGTAACAAAAAAATATCGCTAACTTTATGTTGGTACGAATATGTGATGCAACTGTTGTAACGCAAACGGATTGATAGCGTTAGAAAGTCAATAAAATTTATTTTGGAAACTGTCTTCACTTCTTCAGCGCACGCTAATGGCTAGGATTGGTACCTCAGTAAAAAATGACTTATTCATCTTAATTTTTAAATAAAGCGCAAGCACAGCGCCCAATCTCGCTCTGGAGTTAAAGCAGTCATTCCAAATTGGGAAGGATTTTAATTCTCGCAGTGCAAAGGTCTCATTTCTAACAATTATTCGCCAAAGTCCAAAACCAATTCACTCGGGTCCAACGGTCAATCGTTTTGCCGTTAAAAGCAATGGCACCTACTAGTGACAAAAAAATCCCTAACTTCATGTTGGTACGAATATGTGACGCACCTGTGGTAACGCAAACGGACGGATATCATTAGAAAGTCAATGAAATGTAGGTTTAAAAAAAGTCTTCACTTCTTTAACGCGCGCTAATGACTATGGTTGGTACCACAGTGAAAATGACTTACTCATCTTAATTTTTAAATAAAGCGCTAGAACAGCGCCCAATCTAGCTGCGAAGTTCAAGTAATCATTCTAAATTGGGAAGAATGTTAATTCTCGCAGAGCAAAGGTCTCATTTCTCACATTTATTACGTCAAAGTCCAAAATCATTTCACTCGGATCCAACGGTCAATCGTTTTACCGTTAAAAGCCATGGCACCTACTAGTAACAAAAAAATATCGCTAACTTTATGTTGGTACGAATATGTGATGCAACTGTTGTAACGCAAACGGATTGATAGCGTTAGAAAGTCAATAAAATTTAGTTTTGGAAACTGTCTTCACTTCTTCAGCGCACGCTAATGGCTAGGATTGGTACCTCAGTAAAAAATGACTTATTCATCTTAATTTTTAAATAAAGCGCAAGCACAGCGCCCAATCTCGCTCTGGAGTTAAAGCAGTCATTCCAAATTGGGAAGGATTTTAATTCTCGCAGTGCAAAGGTCTCATTTCTAACAATTATTCGCCAAAGTCCAAAACAATTCACTCGGGTCCAACGGTCAATCGTTTTGCCGTTAAAAGCAATGGCACCTACTAGTGACAAAAAACCCTAACTTATGTTGTGTTAACAATTATTTTTTTGTTGACGCCA
>JASGCC010000452.1:74775-108182 GCA_030067915.1 Hydractinia echinata | reverse complement strand
GATCCCGGGTACCGTCGGTTGAAAGTACAGATCAATGACCACAAGGCCGGTTTGACCTGAACATGAGTTAGAGTTGATGTCGAGAATGCTCCGCAGACTCCTTATCAACCTCACACGGCATGGATCATGCCTCATGCACAGTAAAATGAGGCAAAGTACCCAAATGTTATCGCCAATTAAATACACTTCTAGTACGAATTTTGAGTCCAGTTTTCACCTTTCAACCGCCTGGAATAGTATATTTCAAAATTGGCTTGGAGTTGTCGCAACATTAAGGAACAATGGTTTAATTACTGCAAAGTTTTGCAAAAAAAATAGCAATTCTGCGCAGCTGGGAAAAAGTAATTGCTTCTGGCTGGGTTCGATCCCGGGTACCGTCGGTTGAAGTACAGATCAATGACCACAAGGCCGGTTTGACCTGACACGGAGTTAAAGTTGATGTCGACAATGCTCCGCAGACTCCTTATCAACGTCACACGGCATGGATCATGCCTCATGCACAGTAAATGAGGCAAAGTACCCAAATGTTATCGCCAATTAAATACACTTCTAGTACGAATTTTGACCCAGTTTTCATCTTTCGAACCGCCTGGAATTGTACATTTCAAAAATTGGCTTGGAGTTGTCGTAGCATGAAGGAAAATGTTTAATTACTGCAAAGTTTTGCAAAAAATTAGCAATTCTGCGCAGCTGGGAAAAAGTAATTGCTTCTGGCTGGGTTCGATCCCGGGTACCGTCGGTTGAAAGTACAGATCAATGACCACAAGGCCGGTTTGACCTGAACTATGAGTTAGAGTTGATGTCGAGAATGCTCCGCAGACTCCTTATCAACCTCACACGGCATGGATCATGCCTCATGCACAGTAAAATGAGGCAAAGTACCCAAATGTTATCGCCAATTAAATACACTTCTAGTACGAATTTTGAGTCCCAGTTTTCACCTTTCCAACCGCCTAGAATAGTACATTTCAAAATTGGCTTGGAGTTGTCGCAACATTAAGGAACAATGGTTTAATTACTGCAAAGTTTTGCAAAAAATAGCAATTCTGCGCAGCTGGGAAAAAGTAATTGCTTCTGGCTGGGTTCGATCCCGGGTACCGTCGGTTGAAAGTACAGATCAATGACCACAAGGCCGGTTTGACCTGACACGAGAGTTAGAGTTGATGTCGAAATGCTCCGCAGACTCCTTATCAACCTCACACGGCATGGATCATGCCTCATGCACAGTAAATGAGGCAAAGTACCCAAATGTTATCGCCAATCAAACACTTATAGTACGAATTTTGTGTCCCAGTTTTCACCTTTCAACCGCCTGGAATTGTACATTTCAAAAACTGGCTTGGAGTTGTCGCAACATTAAGGAACAATGGTTTAATTACTGCAAAGTTTTGCAAAAAAATAGCAATTCTGCGCAGCTGAGAAAATAATTGCTTCTGGCTGGGATCGATCCCGGGTACCGTCGGTTGAAAGTACAGATCAATGACCACAACCGGTTTGACCTGACACGGAGTGTAGAGTTGATGTCGAAATGCTCCGCAGACTCCTTATCAACGTCACACGGCATGGATCATGCCTCATGCACAGTAAAATGAGGCAAAGTACCCAAATGTTATCGCCAATAAATACACTTCTAGTACGAATTTTGACCCAGTTTTCACCTTTCGAACCGCCTGGAATTGTACATTTCAAAATTGGCTTGGAGTTGTCGTAGCATTAAGGAACAATGGTTTAATTACTGCAAAGTTTTGTAAAAATTAGCAATTCTGCGCAGCTGGGAAAAAGTAATTGCTTCTGGCTGGGTTCGATCCCGGGTACCGTCGGTTGAAAGTACAGATCAATGACCACAACCGGTTTGACCTGACACGGAGAGTTAGAGTTGATGTCGAAATGCTCCGCAGACTCCTTATCAACCTCACACGGCATGGATCATGCCTCATGCACAGTAAATGAGGCAAAGTACCCAAATGTTATCGCCAATTAAATACACTTCTAGTACGAATTTTGTGTCCAGTTTTCACCTTTCCAACCGCCTGAATTGTACATTTCAAAATTGGCTTGGAGTTGTCGCAACATTAAGGAACAATGGTTTAATTACTGCAAAGTTTTGCAAAAAAAAGCAATTCTGCGCAGCTGGGAAAAAGTAATTGCTTCTGGCTGGGTTCGATCCGGCAACTTTCGGTTGAAAGTACAGATCAATGACCACAAGGCCGGTTTGACCTCACACGGAGTGTAAGAGTTGATGTCGACAATGCTCCGCAGACTCCTTATCCACGTCACAAGCATGGATCATGCCTCATGCACAGTAAAATGAGGCAAAGTACCCAAATGTTATCGCCAATTAAATACACTTCTAGTACGAATTTTGACACCCAGTTTTCATCTTTCGAACCGCCTGGAATTGTACATTTCAAAATTGGCTTGGAGTTGTCGTAGCATGAAGGATAAATGGTTTAATTACTGCAAAGTTTTGCAAAAAATAGCAATTCTGCGCAGCTGGGAAAAAGTAATTGCTTCTGGCTGGGTTCGATCCCGGGTACCGTCGGTTGAAAGTACAGATCAATGACCACAACCGGTTTGACCTGACACGGAGAGTTAGACTTGATGTCGAAATGCTCCGCAGACTCCTTATCAACCTCACACGGCATGGATCATGCCTCATGCACAGTAAAATGAGGCAAAGTACCCAAATGTTATCGCCAATTAAATACACTTCTAGTACGAATTTTGTCCCAGTTTTCACCTTTCCAACCGCCTGGAATTGTACATTTCAAAATGGCTTGGAGTTGTCGCAACATTAAGGAACAATGGTTTAATTACTGCAAAGTTTTGCAAAAAAATAGCAATTCTGCGCAGCTGGGAAAAAGTAATTGCTTCTGGCTGGGTTCGATCCCGGGTACCGTCGGTTGAAAGTACAGATCAATGACCACAAGGCCGGTTTGACCTGACACGAGAGTTAGAGTTGATGTCGAGAATGCTCCACAGACTCCTTATCAACCTCACACGGCATGGATCATGCCTCATGCACAGTAAAATGAGGCAAAGTACCCAAATGTTATCGCCAATTAAATACACTTCTAGTACGAATTTTGAGTCCCAGTTTTCACCTTTCGAACCGCCTGGAATTGTACATTTCAAAATTGGCTTGGAGTTGTCGTAACATTAAGGAACAATGGTTTAATTACTGCAAAGTTTGCAAAAAATAGCAATTCTGCGCAGCTGGGAAAAAGTAATTGCTTCTGGCTGGGTTCGATCCCGGGTACCGTCGGTTGAAAGTACAGATCAATGACCACAAGGCCGGTTTGACCTGACACGAGAGTTAGAGTTGATGTCGAGAATGCTCCGCAGACTCCTTATCAACCTCACACGGCATGGATCATGCCTCATGCACAGTAAAATGAGGCAAAGTACCCAAATGTTATCGCCAATTAAATACACTTCTAGTACGAATTTTGACTCCAGTTTTCACCTTTCCAACGCCTGAATTGTACATTTCAAAAATTGGCTTGGAGTTGTCGCAACATTAAGGAACAATGGTTTAATTACTGCAAAGTTTTGCAAAAAAATAGCAATTCTGCGCAGCTGGGAAAAAGTAATTGCTTCTGGCTGGGTTCGATCCCGGGACCGTCGGTTGAAAGTACAGATCAATGACCACAAGGCCGGTTTGACCTACACGGAGTTAGAGTTGATGTCGAGAATGCTCCGCAGACTCCTTATCAACGTCACACGGCATGGATCATGCCTCATGCACAGTAAAATGAGGCAAAGTACCCAAATGTTATCGCCAATTAAATACACTTCTAGTACGAATTTTGACCCAGTTTTCACTTTCGAACCGCCTGGAATTGTACATTTCAAAATTGGCTTGGAGTTGTCGTAGCATGAAGGAACAATGGTTTAATTACTGCAAAGTTTTGCAAAAAATAGCAATTCTGCGCAGCTGGGAAAAAGTAATTGCTTCTGGCTGGGTTCGATCCCGGGTACCGTCGGTTGAAAGTACAGATCAATGACCACAAGGCCGGTTTGACCTGACACGGAGAGTTAGAGTTGATGTCGAAATGCTCCGCAGACTCCTTATCAACCTCACACGGCATGGATCATGCCTCATGCACAGTAAAATGAGGCAAAGTACCCAAATGTTATCGCCAATTAAATACACTTCTAGTACGAATTTTGTCCAGTTTTCACCTTTCGAACCGCCTGGAATTGTACATTTCAAAATTGGCTTGGAGTTGTCGCAACATTAAGGAACAATGGTTTAATTACTGCAAAGTTTTGCAAAAAAATAGCAATTCTGCGCAGCTGGGAAAAAGTAATTGCTTCTGGCTGGGTTCGATCCCGGGTACCGTCGGTTGAAAGTACAGATCAATGACCACAAGGCCGGTTTGACCTGACACGGAGAGTTAGAGTTGATGTCGAGAATGCTCCGCAGACTCCTTATCAACCTCACACGGCATGGATCATGCCTCATGCACAGTAAAATGAGGCAAAGTACCCAAATGTTATCGCCAATTAAATACACTTCTAGTACGAATTTTGACTCCGTTTTCACCTTTCGAATTGCCTGAATTGTACATTTCAAAAATTGGCTTGGAGTTGTCGCATTAAGGAACAATGGTTTAATTACTGCAAAGTTTTGCAAAAAATAGCAATTCTGCGCAGCTGGGAAAAAGTAATTGCTTCTGGCTGGGTTCGATCCCGGGTACCGTCGGTTGAAAGTACAGATCAATGACCACAAGGCCGGTTTGACCTGACACGAGAGTTAGAGTTGATGTCGATGCTCCGCAGACTCCTTATCAACGTCACACGGCATGGATCATGCTCATGCACAGTAAAATGAGGCAAAGTACCCAAATGTCATCGCCAATTAAACACACTTCTAGTACGAATTTTGACTCGCGTTTTCACCTTTCGAATTGCCTTGAATTGTACATTTCAAAATTGGCTTGGAGTTGTCGTAACATTAAGGAACAATGGTTTAATTACTGCAAATTTTGCAAAAATTAGCAATTCTGCGCAGCTGGGAAAAAGTAATTGCTTCTGGCTGGGTTCGATCCCGGGACCTTCGGTTGAAAGTACAGATCAATGACCACAAGGCCGGTTTGACCTCACGGAGAGTTAGAGTTGATGTCGAGAATGCTCCGCAGACTCCTTATCAACGTCACACGGCATGGATCATGCCTCATGCACAGTAAAATGAGGCAAAGTACCCAAATGTTATCGCCAATTAAATACACTCTAGTACGAATTTTGACCCAGTTTTCACCTTTCGAACCGCCTGGAATTGTACATTTCAAAATTGGCTTGGAGTTGTCGTAGCAAAAGAACAATGGTTTAATTACTGCAAAGTTTTGCAAAAAATTAGCAATTTGCGCAGCTGGGAAAAAGTAATTCTGGCTGGGTTCGATCCCGGGTACCGTCGGTTGAAAGTACAGATCAATGACCACAAGGCCGGTTTGACCTGACACGGAGAGTTAGTTGATGTCGAGAATGCTCCGCAGACTCCTTATCAACGTCACACGGCATGGATCATGCCTCATGCACAGTAAAATGAGGCAAAGTACCCAAATGTTATCGCCAATTAAATACACTTCTAGTACGAATTTTGAGTCCAGTTTTCACCTTTCCAATCGCCTGGAATTGTACATTTCAAAAATTGGCTTGGAGTTGTCGCAACATTAAGGAACAATGGTTTAATTACTGCAAAGTTTTGCAAAAAATAGCAATTCTGCGCAGCTGGGAAAAAGTAATTGCTTCTGGCTGGGTTCGATCCGGGTACCGTCGGTTGAAAGTACAGATCAATGACCACAAGGCCGGTTTGACCTGACACGGAGAGTTAGAGTTGATGTCGAGAATGCTCCGCAGACTCCTTATCAACGTCACACGGCATGGATCATGCGTCATGCACAGTAAAATGAGGCAAAGTACCCAAATGTCATCGCCAATTAAACACACTTCTAGTACGGATTTTGACTCGCGGTTTTCACCTTTCAAATTGCCTTGAATTGTACATTTCAAAAATTGCTTGGAGTTGTCGTAACATTAAGGAACAATGGTTTAATTACTGCAAATTTTGCAAAAAGCAATTCTGCACCTGGGAAAAAGTAATTGCTTCTGGCTGGGTTCGATCCCGGGACCTCGGTTGAAAGTACAGATCAATGACCACAAGGCCGGTTTGACCTGACACGGAGAGTTAGAGTTGATGTCGAGAATGCTCCAGACTCCTTATCAACCTCACACGGCATGGATCATGCCTCATGCACAGTAAAATGAGGCAAAGTACCCAAATGTTATCGCCAATTAAATACACTTCTAGTACGAATTTGAGTCCCAGTTTTCACCTTTCCAATCGCCTGGAATTGTACATTTCAAAAATTGGCTTGGAGTTGTCGCAACATTAAGGAACAATGGTTTAATTACTGCAAAGTTTTGCAAAAAAATAGCAATTCTGCGCAGCTGGAAAAAGTAATTGCTTCTGGCTGGTTCGATCCGGGTACCGTCGGTTGAAAGTACAGATCAATGACCACAAGGCCGGTTTGACCTGACACGGAGAGTTAAAGTTGATGTCGAGAATGCTCCGCAGACTCCTTATCAACGTCACACGGCATGGATCATGCGTCATGCACAGTAAAATGAGGCAAAGTACCCAAATGTCATCGCCAATTAAACACACTTCTAGTACGATTTTGACTCGCGGTTTTCACCTTTCGAATTGCCTTGAATTGTACATTTCAAAAATTGGCTTGGAGTTGTCGTAATATTAAGGAACAATGGTTTAATTACTGCAAAGTTTTGCAAAAAATAGCAATTCTGCGCAGCTGGGAAAAAGTAATTGCTTCTGGCTGGGTTCGATCCGGGTACCGTCGGTTGAAAGTACAGATCAATGACCACAAGGCCGGTTTGACCTGACACGGAGAGTTAAAGTTGATGTCGAGAATGCTCCGCAGACTCTTATCAACGTCACACGGCATGGATCATGCGTCATGCACATTAAAATGAGGCAAAGTACCCAAATGTCATCGCCAATTAAACACACTTCTAGTACGGATTTTGACTCGCGTTTTCACCTTTCGAATTGCCTTGAATTGTACATTTCAAAAATTGGCTTGGAGTTGTCGTAACATTAAGGAACAATGGTTTAATTACTGCAAATTTTGCAAAATTAGCAATTCTGTGCACCTGGGAAAAAGTAATTGCTTCTGGCTGGGTTCGATCCCGGGACCTCGGTTGAAAGTACAGATCAATGACCACAGGCCGGTTTGACCTGATACTAGAGTTAGAGTTGATGTCGAGAATGCTCCACAGACTCCTTATCAACCTCACACGGCATGGATCATGCTTATGCACAGTAAAATGAGGCAAAGTACCCAAATGTTAACGCCAACTAAATTACACTTCTAGTACGAACTTTGAGTCCCAGTTTTCACCTTTCCAATCGCCTGGAATTGTACATTTCAAAAAATTGGGCTTGGAGTTGTCGCAACCTTAAGGAAAACAATGGTTAATTACTGCAAAAGTTTTTGCAAAAAAATAGCAATCCTGCGCAGCTGGGAAAAAGTAACTGCTTCTGGCTGCGTTCGATTCCGGGTACTGTCGGTTTGAAAGTACAGATCAATGACCACAAGGCCGGTTTGACCTGACACGGATAGTTTAAAGTGGATGTCGAGAATGCTCCGCAGATTCCTTATCAACGTCACACGGCAATGGTTCATGAGTCATGCACATTTAAAATGAGCCAAAGTACCCAAATGTCATCGCCAATTAAACACACTTATAGTACTGATCTTGACTCGCGGCTTTCACCTTTCGAATTGCCTTGAATTGTAACATTTCAAAAATTGCCTTGGAGTTGTCGTAATATTAAGGAACAATGGTTTGATTACTGCAAATTTTGCAAACAATTAGCAATTCTGTGCACCTGGGAAAAAGTAATTGCTTCTGGCTTGGTTCGATCCCGGGTACCGTCGGTTGAAATTACATATCAATGACCACAAGGCCGGTTTGACCTGACACGGAGACTTAAAGTTGATTGTCGAGAATGCTCCGCAGATTCCTTATCAACGTCGCACGACATGGATCATGCGTCATGCACATTAAAATGAGGCAAAGTACCCAAATGTCATCGCCAATTAAACACACTTCTAGTACGGATTTTGACTCGCGGTTTTCACCTTTCGAATTGCCTTGAATTGTACATTTCAAACATTGGCTTGGAGTTGTCGTAACATTAAGGAAAAATGGTTTAATTACTGCAAAATTTGCAAACATTTAGCAATTCTGCGCACCTGGGAAAAAGTAATTGCTTCTGGCTGGGTTCGATCCCGGGAACCTTCGGTTGAACGTACAGATGAATGACCACAAGTCCGGTTTGACCTCACACGGAGAGTAAGAGTTGATGTCGACAATGCTCCACAGACTCCTTATCACGTCACAAAGCATGGATCATGCCTCATGCACAGTAAAATGAGGCAAAGTACCCAAATGTTATCGCCAATTAAATACACTTCTAGTACGAATTTTGACCACCCAGTTTTCACCTTTCCCACCGCCTGGAATTGTACATTTCAAAAACTGTCTTGGAGTTGTCGCAACATTAAGGAACAATGGTTTAATTACTGCAAAGTTTTGCAAAGAAATAGCAATTCTGCGCAGCTGTGAAAAAGTAATTACTTCTGGCTGGGATCGATCCCGGGTACCGTCGGTTTGAAAGTACAGATCAATGACCACAAGGCTGGTTTGACCTGATACTGTGAGTTAGAGTTGATGTCGAAAATGCTCCGCAGACTCCTTATCAACCTCACACGGCATGGATCATGCCTCATGCACAGTAAAATGAGGCAAAGTACCCAAATGTTATCGCCAATTAAATACACTTCTAGTTTCGAATTTGGAGTCCCAGTTTTCACCTTTCCAATCGCCTGGAATTGTAAATTTCAAAAATTGGGCTTGGAGTTGTCGCAACATTAAGGAACAATGGTTTTAATTGCTGCAAAGTTTTTGCCAAAAAATAGCAATCCTGGGCAGCTGGGAAAAGTAACTGCTTCTGGCTGGGTTCGATTCCGGGTACCGTCGGTTGAAAGTACAGATCAATGACCACAAGGACGGTTTGACCTGACATGGAGAGTTAAAGTTGATGTCGAGAATGCTCCGCAGACTCCTTATCAACGTGACACGGCATGGATCATGCATAATGCACAATAAATGAGGCAAAGTACCCAAATGTCATCGCCAATTAAACACACTTATAGTACGGATTTTTGACTCGCGGTTTTCACCTTTCGAATTGCCTTGAATTGTACATTTTCAAAAATTGGCTTGGTGTTGTCGCAACATTAAGGAACAATGGTTTAATTACTGCAAAGTTTTTGCCAAAAAATAGCAATCCTGCGCAGCTGGGAAAAAGTAACTGCTTCTGGCTGGGTTCGATTCTGGGTACCGTCGGTTGAAAGTACAGATCAATGACCACAAGGCCGGTTTGACCTGACACGGAGAGTTAAGTGGATGTCGAGAATGCTCCGCAGATTCCTTATCAACGTCACACGGCATGGATCATGCGTCATGCACATTAAAATGAGCCAAAGTACCCAAATGTCATCGGCCAATTAAACACACTTATAGTACGGATTTTGACTCGCGGTTTTCACCTTTCGAATTGCCTTGAATTGTACATTTCAAAAATTGCCTTGGAGTTGTCGTAACATTAAGGAACAATGGTTTGATTACTGAAAATTTTGCAAACAATTAGCAATTCTGTGCACCTGGGAAAAAGTAATTGCTTCTGGCTGGGTTCGATCCCGGGAACCTTCGGTTGAAAGTCCAGATCAATGACCACAAGGCCGGTTTCACCTGACACAGAGAGTTAGAGTTGATGTCGACAATGCTCTGCAGACTCCTTATCAACGTCACAGGGCATGGAACATGCCTCATGCACAGTAACATGAGGCAAAGTACCCAAATGTTATCACCAATTAAATACACTTCTAGTACGAATTTTGACTCCCAGTTTTCATCTTTCGAACCACCAGAAATTGTACATTTTAAAAATTGGATGGAGTTGTCGCAACATTAAGGACCAATCGTTTAATTACTGCAAAGTTTTGCAAAAAAATAGCAATTCTGAGCAGCTAAAAAAATGTAATTGCTTCTGGCTGGGTTCGACCTCGGGTACCGTTGTTTGAAAGTACAGATCAATGACCTCAAGGCCGGTTGACCTGATACGTAGAGTTAGGGTTGATGTCGAGAATACTCCGCAGAATCCTTATCAACCTCACACGGAAAGGATCATGCCTCATGCACAGTAAAATGAGGCAAAGTACCCAAATGTATCGCCAATTAAATACACTTCTAGTACGAATTTGGAGTCCCAGTTTCACCTTTCCAATCGTCTGGATTGTACATTTCAAAAATTGGCTTGGAGTTGTCGCCACATTAAGGAACAATGGTTTAATTACTGCAACGTTTTGCAAAAAAAATAGCAATTCTGCGCACCTGGGAAAAGGTTATTGCTTCTGGCTGCGTTCCATTCCGGGCACCGTCGGTTGAAAGTACAGATCAATGACCACAAGGCCGTTTTGACCTGACACAGAGAGTTAGAGTTGATGTCGAGAATGCTCCGCAGACTCCTTATCAACCTCACACGGCAAGGATCATGCCTCATGCACAGTAAAATGAGGCAAAGTACCCAAATGTTATCGCCAATTAAATACACTTCTAGTACGAATTTGGAGTCCCAGTTTTCACCTTTCCAATCGCCTGGATTGTACATTTCAAAAATTGGCTTGGAGTTGTCGCCACATTAAGGAACAATGGTTTAATTACTGCAACGTTTTGCAAAAAAATAGCAATCTGCGCAGCTGGGAAAAAGTAATTGCTTCTGGCTGAGTTCGATCCCGGGTACCGTCGGTTGAAAGTACAGATCAATGACCACAAGACCGGTTTGACCTGACACGGAGAGTTAGAGTTGATGTCGAGAATGCTCCGCAGACTCCTTATCAACGTCACACGGCATGGATGATGCGTCATGCACAGTTAAATGAGGCAAAGTACCCAAATATCATCGTCAATTAAACACACTTCTACTACGAATTTTGAGTCCCAGTTTTCATCTTTCGAACAGCCTGGAATTGTACATTTCAAGAATTGACTTGCAGTTGTCGTAACATTAAGGAACAATGGATTACTTACTGAAATGTTTTGCAAAAAAATGGCAATTCTGCGCAGCTGGGAAAAAGTAATTGCTTCTGGCTGTGTTCCATCCCGGGCACCGTCGGTTGAAAGTACAGATCAATGACCACAACACCGGTTTGACCTGACACGGAGAGTGAGAGTTGATGTCGAGAATGCTCCGCAGACTCCTTATCAACCTCACACGGCATGGATCAAGCCTCATGCACAGTAAAATGAGGCAAAGTACCCAAATGTTATCGCCAATCAAATACACTTCTAGTACGAATTTGGAGTCCCAGTTTTCACCTTTCCAATCGCCTGGATTGTACATTTAAAAAATTGGCTTGGAGTTGTCGCCACATTAAGGATAAATGGTTTAATTACTGCAACGTTTTGCAAAAAAATAGCAATCTGCGCAGTTGGGAAAAAGTAATTGCTTCTGGCTGGGTTCGATCCCGGGTACCGTCGGTTGAAAGTACAGATCAATGACCACAAGGCCGGTTTGACCTGACACAGAGAGTTAGAGTTGAAGTCGACAATGCTCTGCAGACTCCTTATCAACGTCACAGGGCATGGAACATGCCTCATGCACAGTAACATGAGGCAAAGTACCCAAATGTTATCACCAATTAAATACACTTCTAGTACGAATTTTGACTCCCAGTTTTCATCTTTCGAACCACCAGGAATTGTACATTTCAAAAATTGGATGGAGTTGTCGCAACATTAAGGACCAATCGTTTAATTACTGCAAAGTTTTGCAAAAAAATAGCAATTCTGAGCAGCTAAAAAAATGTAATTGCTTCTGGCTGGGTTCGATCTCGGGTACCGTTGTTTGAAAGTACAGATCAATGACCTCAAGGCCGGTTTGACCTGATACGTAGAGTTAGAGTTGATGTCGAGAATACTCCGCAGAATCCTTATCAACCTCACACGGAAAGGATCATGCCTCATGCACAGTAAAATGAGGCAAAGTACCCAAATGTTATCGCCAATTAAATACACTTCTAGTACGAATTTGGAGTCCCAGTTTTCACCTTTCCAATCGTCTGGATTGTACATTTCAAAAATTGGCTTGGAGTTGTCGCCACATTAAGGAACAATGGTTTAATTACTGCAACGTTTTGCAAAAAAAATAGCAATTCTGCGCACCTGGGAAAAGGTTATTGCTTCTGGCTGCGTTCCATTCCGGGCACCGCCGGTTGAAAGTACAGATCAATGACCACAAGGCCGGTTTGACCTGACACAGAGAGTTAGAGTTGATGTCGACAATGCTCCGCAGACTCCTTATCAACGTCACACGGCATGGACCATGCCTCATGCACAGTAACATGAGGCAAAGTACCCAAATGTTATCACCAATTAAATACACTTCTAGTACGAATTTTGACTCCCAGTTTTCATCTTTCGAACCGCCAGGAATTGTACATTTCAAAAATTGGCTTGAAGTTGTCGCAACATTAAGGAACAATGGTTTAATTACTGCAAAGTTTTGCAAAAAAAGAGCAATTCTGCGCAGCTGAGAAAATGTAATTGCTTCTGGCTGGGTTCGATCTCAGGTACCGTCGTTTGAAAGTACAGATCAATGACCACAAGGCCGGTTTGACCTGATACGTAGAGTTAGAGTTGATGTCGAGAATGCTCCGCAGACTCCTTATCAACCTCACACGGAAAGGATCATGCCTCATGCACAGTAAAATGAGGCAAAGTACCCAAATGTTATCGCCAATTAAATACACTTCTAGTACGAATTTGGAGTCCCAGTTTTCACCTTTCCAATCGCCTGGATTGTACATTTCAAAAATTGGCTTGGAGTTGTCGCCACATTAAGGAACAATGGTTTAATTACTGCAACGTTTTGCAAAAAAATAGCAATCTGCGCAGCTGGGAAAAAGTAATTGCTTCTGGCTGAGTTCGATCCCGGGTACCGTCGGTTGAAAGTACAGATCAATGACCACAAGACCGGTTTGACCTGACACGGAGAGTTAGAGTTGATGTCGAGAATGCTCCGCAGACTCCTTATCAACGTCACACGGCATGGATGATGCGTCATGCACAGTTAAATGAGGCAAAGTACCCAAATATCATCGTCAATTAAACACACTTCTACTACGAATTTTGAGTCCCAGTTTTCATCTTTCGAACAGCCTGGAATTGTACATTTCAAGAATTGACTTGCAGTTGTCGTAACATTAAGGAACAATGGATTACTTACTGAAATGTCTTGCAAAAAAATGGCAATTCTGCGCAGCTGGGAAGAAGTAATTACTTCTCGCTGCGTTCGATCCCGGGTACCGTCGGTTGAAGGTACAGATCAATGACCACAACGCCGATTTGACCTGATGCGCAGAGTTAGAGTTGATGTCGAGGATGCTCCGCAGACTCCTTATCAACATCACACGGCATGGATCATGCCTCATGCACAGTAAAATGAGGCAAAGTACCCAAATGTTATCGCCAATTAAGTACACTTTTAGTACAAATTTTGAGTCCCAGTTTTCACCTTTCCAAACGCCTGGAATTGTACATTTCAAAAATTGGCTTGGAGTTGTCGCAACATTAAGGAACAATGGTTTAATTACTGTAAATTTTGCAAACAAATAGGAATTCGGCGCACCTGGGAAAAGGTTATTGCTTCTTGCTGTGTTCCATCCCGGGCACCGTCGGTTGAAAGTACAGATCAATGACCACAAGACCGGTTTGACCTGACACGGAGAGTTAGAGTTGATGTCGAGAATGCTCCGCAGACTCCTTATCAACTTCACACGGCATGGATCATGCCTCATGCACAGTAAAATGAGGCAAAGTACCCAAATGTTATCGCCAATTAAACACACTTCTAGTACGGATTTTGACTCGCGGTTTTCACCACTCGAATCGCCTGGAATTGTACATTTCAAAAATTGTCTTGGAGTTGTCGTACCGATAAGGAACAATGGTTTATTACTGTAAATTTTGCAAACAAATAGGAATTCGGCGCACGTGGGAAAAGGTTATGCTTCTTGCTGTGTTCCATCCCAGGTACCGTCGGTTGAAAGTACAGATCAATGACCACAAGACCGGTTTGACCTGACACGGAGAGTTAGAGTTGATGTCGAGAATGCTCCGCAGACTCCTTATCAACCTCACACGGAAAGGATCATGCCTCATGCACAGTAAAATGACGCAAAGTACCCAAATGTTATCGCCAATTAAATACACTTCTAGTACGAATTTGGAGTCCCAGTTTTCACCTTTCCAATCGCCTGGATTGTACATTTAAAAAATTGGCTTGGAGTTATCGCCACGTTAAGGATAAATGGTTTAATTACTGCAACGTTTTGCAAAAAAATAGCAATCTGCGCAGCTGGGACAAAGAAATTGCTTCTGGCTGGGTTCGATCCCGGGTACCGTCGGTTGAAAGTACAGATCAATGACCACGAAGGCCGGTTTGACCTGACATGCCTCATGCACAGTTAAATGAGGCAAAGTACCCAAATATCATCGTCAATTAAACACACTTCTACTACGAATTTTGAGTCCCAGTTTTCATCTTTCGAACAGCCTGGAATTGTACATTTCAAGAATTGACTTGCAGTTGTCGTAACATTAAGGAACAATGGATTACTTACTGAAATGTTTTGCAAAAAAATGGCAATTCTGCGCAGCTGGGAAGAAGTAATTACTTCTCGCTGCGTTCGATCCCGGGTACCGTCGGTTGAAGGTACAGATCAATGACCACAACGCCGATTTGACCTGATGCGCAGAGTTAGAGTTGATGTCGAGGATGCTCCGCAGACTCCTTATCAACCTCACACGGCATGGATCATGCCTCATGCACAGTAAAATGAGGCAAAGTACCCAAATGTTATCGCCAATTAAATACACTTTTAGTACAAATTTTGAGTTCCAGTTTTTCACCTTTCCAAACGCCTGGAATTGTTACATTTCAAAATTGGCTTGGAGTTGTCGCAACATTAAGGAACAATGGTTTAATTACTGTAAATTTTGCAAACAAATAGGAATTCGGCGCACCTGGGAAAAGGTTATTGCTTCTTGCTGTGTTCCATCCCGGGCACCATCGGTTGAAAGTACAGATCAATGACCACAAGACCGGTTTGACCTGACACGGAGAGTTAGAGTTGATGTCGAGAATGCTCCGCAGACTCCTTATCAACCTCACACGGCATGGATCATGCCTCATGCACAGTAATATGAGGCAAATTACCCAAATGTTATCGCCAATTAAATACACTTCTAGTACGAATTTGGCAGTCCCAGTTTTCACCTTTCCAATCGCCTGGATTGTACATTTAAAAAATTGGCTTGGAGTTATCGCCACGTTAAGGATAAATGGTTTAATTACTGCAACGTTTTGCAAAAAAATAGCAATCTGCGCAGCTGGGACAAAGTAATTGCTTCTGGCTGGGTTCGATCCCGGGTACCGTCGGTTGAAAGTACAGATCAATGACCACGAAGGCCGGTTTGACCTGACATGCCTCATGCACAGTAAAATGAGGCAAAGTACCCAAATGTTATCGCCAATTAACACACACTTCTAGTACGGGTTTTGACTCGCGGGTTTTCACCAATTCGAATCGCCTGGAATTGTTAACATTTCAAAAATTGTCTGGAGTTGTCGTACCGATAAGGAACAATGGTTTAATTACTGTAAAGTTTTTGGCAAACAAATAGGAGTTCGGCGCACCTGGGAAAAGGTTATTGCTTCTTGCTGTGTTCCATCCCGGGCACCGTCGGTTAAAAGTACAGATCAATGACCACAAGACCGGTTTGACCTGACACGGAGAGTTAGAGTTGATGTCGAGAATGCTCCGCAGACTCCTTATCAACATCACACGGAAAGGATCATGCCTCATGCACAGTAAAATGAGGCAAAGTACCCAAATGTTATCGCCAATTAAATACACTTCTAGTACGAATTTGGAGTCCCAGTTTTCACCTTTCCAATCGCCTGGATTGTACATTTCAAGAATTGACTTGCAGTTGTCGTAACATTAAGATACAATGGATTACTTACTGAAAAGTTTTGCAAAAAAATGGCAATTCTGCGCAGCTGGGAAGAAGTAATTACTTCTCGCTGCGTTCGATCCCGGGTACCGTCGGTTGAAGGTACTGATCAATGACCACAACGCCGATTTGACCTGATGCGCAGAGTTAGAGTTGATGTCGAGAATGCTCCGCAGACTCCTTATCAACCTCACACGGCATGGATCATGCCTCATGCACAGTAAAAATGAGGCAAAACACCTAAATGTTATCGCCAATTAAATACACTTTTAGTACAAATTTTGAGTCCCCGTTTTAAATCTTTCGAACCGCCAGGAATTGTACATTTCAAAAATTGGCTTGGAGTTGTCGCAACATTAAGGAACAATGGTTTAATTTACTGCAAAGTTTTTGCAAAAAATAGCAATTCTGCGCAGCTGAAAAAAATGTAATTGCTTCTGGCTGGGTTCGATCTCGGGTACCGTCGTTTGAAAGTACAGATCAAATGACCAACAAGGCCGGTTTGACCTGATACGTAGAGTTAGAGTTGATGTCGAGAATTCTCCGCAGAATCCTATCAGCCTCACACGGGAAAGGTCATGCCTCATGCACAGTAAAATGAAGCAAAGTACCCATATGTTATCGCCAATTAAATACACTTCTAGTACGAATTTGGAGTCCCAGTTTTCACCTTTCCAATCGCCTGGATTGTACATTTCAAGAATTGACTTGCAGTTGTCGTAACATTAAGATACAATGGATTACTTACTGAAAAGTTTTGCAAAAAAATGGCAATTCTGCGCAGCTGGGAAGAAGTAATTACTTCTCGCTGCGTTCGATCCCGGGTACCGTCGGTTGAAGGTACAGATCAATGACCACAACGCCGATTTGACCTGATGCGCAGAGTTAGAGTTGATGTCGAGAATGCTCCGCAGACTCCTTATCAACCTCACACGGCATGGATCATGCCTCATGCACAGTAAAATGAGGCAAAGCACCTAAATGTTATCGCCAATTAAATACACTTTTAGTACAAATTTTGAGTCCCCGTTTTAATCTTTCGAACCGCCAGGAATTGTACATTTCAAAAATTGGCTTGGAGTTGTCGCAACATTAAGGAACAATGGTTTAATTACTGCAAAGTTTTGCAAAAAAATAGCAATTCTGCGCAGCTGAAAAAATGTAATTGCTTCTGGCTGGGTTCGATCTCGGGTACCGTCGTTTGAAAGTACAGATCAATGACCACAAGGCCGGTTTGACCTGATACGTAGAGTTAGAGTTGATGTCGAGAATTCTCCGCAGAATCTTTATCAACCTCACACGGAAAGGATCATGCCTCATGCACAGTTAAAAATGAAGCAAAGTACCCATATGTTATCGCCATTAAATACACTTCTAGTACGAATTTGGAGTCCCAGTTTCACCTTTCCAATCGCCTGGATTGTACATTTCAAAAATTGGCTTGGAGTTGTCGCCACATTAAGGAACAATGGTTTATTTACTGCAACATTTTTGAAAAAAATAGCAATCTGCGCAGCTGGGAAAAAGTAATTGCTTCTGGCTGGGTTCGATCCCGGGTACCGTCGGTTGAAAGTACAGATCAATGACCACAAGGCCGGTTTGACCTGACACGGAGAGTTAGAGAGTTGATGTCCAGAATGCTCCGCAGACTCCTTATCAACCTCACACGGCATGGGATCATGCCTCATGCTCAGTAAAATGAGGCAAAGTACCCAAATGTTATCGCCAATTAAATACACTTTTAGTACAAATTTTGAAGTCCCAGTTTTCACCTTTCCAAACGCCTGGAATTGTACATTTCAAAAATTGGCTTGGAGTTGTCGCAACATTAAGGAACAATGATTTAATTACTGCAAAGTTTTGCAAAAAAATAGCAATTCTGCGCTGCTGGGAAAAAGTAATTGCTTCTGACTGGTTGCGATCCCGGGTACCCTCGGTTGCAAGTACCGCTCAATGACCACAGGCCGGTTAGACTTGACACGGAAGTGTTAGAGTTGATGTCGAGAATGCTCCGCAGACTCCTTATCAACGTCACACGGCCTGGATCATGCGTCATGCACAGTAAAAGTGAAGCAAAGTACCCAAATGTCATCGCCAATTTAAACACACTTCTAGTACGGATTTTGACTCGCGGTTTTCACCATTCGAATTGCCTGGAATTTGTACATTTCAAAAATTGTCTTGGTAGTTGTCGTACCGATGAGGAACAATGGTTTAATTACTGTAAATTTTGCAAACAAATAGGAATCGGCGCACCTGGGTAAGGTTATTGCTTCTTGCTGGTTCCTCCCGGGCACCGTCGGTTGAAAGTACAGATCAATGACCACAAGACCGGTTTGACCTGACACGGAGAGTTAGAGTTGATGTCGAGAATGCTCCGCAGAATCCTTATCAACCTCACACGGCATGGATCATGCCTCATGCACAGTAAAATGAGGCAAAGCACCCAAATGTTATCGCCAATTAAATACACTTTTAGTACAAATTTTGAGTCCCAGTTTTCACCTTTCCAAACGCCTGGAATTGTACATTTCAAAAATTGGCTTTGAGTTGTCGCAACATTAAGGAACAATGATTTAATTACTGCAAAGTTTTGCAAAAAAATAGCAATTCTGCGCTGCTGGGAAAAAGTAATTGCTTCTGACTGTTTGCGATCCCGGGCACCCTCGGTTGCAAGTACCGATCAATGACCACAAGGCCGGTTTGACTTGACACGGAGTGTTAGAGTTGATGTCGAGAATGCTCCGCAGACTCCTTATCAACGTCACACGGCCTGGATCATGCGTCATGCACAGTAAAGTGAGGCAAAGTACCCAAATGTCATCGCCAATTAAACACACTTCTAGTACGGATTTTGACTCGCGGTTTTCACCATTCGAATTGCCTGGAATTGTACATTTCAAAAATTGTCTTGGAGTTGTCGTACCGATGAGGAAACAATGGTTTAATTACTGTAAATTTTGCAAACAAATAGGAATTCGGCGCACCTGGGTAAAGGTTATTGCTTCTTGCTGGGTTCCCTCCCGGGCACCGTCGGTTGAAAGTACAGATCAATGACCACAAGACCGGTTTGACTTGACACGGAGAGCTAGAGTTGATGTCGAGAATGCTCCGCAGACTCCTTATCAACCTCACACGGCATGGATCATGCCTCATGCACAGTAAAATGAGGCAAGCACCCAAATGTTATCGCCAATTAAATACACTTTTAGTACAAATTTTGAGTCCCAGTTTTCACCTTTCCAAACGCCTGGAATTGTACATTTCAAAAATTGGCTTGGAGTTGTCGCAACATTAAGGAACAATGATTTAATTACTGCAAAGTTTTGCAAAAAAAATAGCAATTCTGCGCTGCTGGGAAAAAGTAATTGCTTCTGACTGTTTGCGGATCCCGGGCACCCTCGGTTGCAAGTACCGATCAATGACCACAAGGCCGGTTTGGACTTGACACGGAGTGTTAGAGTTGATGTCGAGAATGCTCCGCAGACTCCTTATCAACGTCACACGGCCTGGATCCATGCGTCATGCACAGTAAAGTGAGGCAAAGTACCCAAATGTCATCGCCAATTAACACACTTCTAGTACGGATTTTGACTCGCGGTTTTCACCACTCGAATCGCCTGGCATTGTACATTTCAAAAATTGTCTTGGAGTTGTCGTACCGATAAGGAACAATGGTTTAATTACTGTAAATTTTGCAAAACAAATAGGAATTCGCGCCACCTGGGAAAAGGTTATTGCTTCTTGGCTGGGTTCGATCCCGGGTACCGTCGGTTGAAAAGTACAAGATCAAATGACCACAAGGCCGGTTTTGACCTGACACGGAGTGTTAGAGTTGATGTCGAGAATGCCTCCGCAGACTCCTTATCAACGTCACACGGCCTGGATCATGCGTCATGCACAGTAAAGTGAGGCAAAGTACCCAAATGTCATCGCCAATTAAACACACTTCTAGTACGAATTTTGACTGGCGTTTTCACCTTTTGAATTGCCTTGAATTGTAACATTTCACAAATGGGCCTTGAAGTTGTCGCGGCATTAAAGATTAATGGTTTAAATAGTGCAAATTTTTGCAAAAACATTAGCAATTCTGCGCAGCTGGGAAAAAGTAATTGCTTCTGGCTGGGTTCGATCCAGGTACCGTGGTTGAAAGTACAGATCAAGGAATCACAGGCCGGTTTGACCTGACACAGAGAGTTAGAGTTGATGTCGAGAATGCTCGGCAGACTCCTTATCAACGTCACACGGCATGAACATGCCTCATGCCCAGTAACATGAGGCAAAGTACCCAAATATTATCGCCAATTAAATACACTTCTAGTACGAATTTTGACTCCCAGTTTTCATCTTTCGAACCGCCAGGAATTGTACATTTCAAAAATTGGCTTGGAGTTGTCGCAACATTAAGGAACAATGGTTTAATTACTTGCAAAGTTTTTGCAAAAAAATAGCAATTCTGCGCAGCTGAAAAAATGTAATTGCTTCTGGCTGGGTTCGATCTCGGGTACCGTTCGTTTGAAAGTACAGATCAATGACCACAAGGCCGGTTTGACCTGATACGTAGAGTTAGAGTTGATGTCGAGAATTCTCCGCAGAATCCTTATCAACCTCACACGGAAAGGATCATGCCTCATGCACAGTAAAATGAGCAAAGTACCCATATGTTATCGCCAATTAAATACACTTTTAGTACAAATTTTGAGTCCCAGTTTTCACCTTTCAAACGCCTGGGAATTGTACATTTCAAAATTGGCTTGGAGTTGTCGCAACATTAAGGAACAATGATTTAATTAGCTGCAAAGTTTTGCCAAAAAAAATAGCAATTCTGCGCTGGCTGGGAAAAAGTAATTGCTTCTGACTGGTTGCGATCCCGGGTACCCTCGGGTTGCAAGTACCGCTCAATGACCACAAGGCCGGTTAGACTTGACACGGAGTGTTAGAGTTGATGTCGAGAATGCTCCGCAGGACTCCTTATCAACGTCACACGGCCTGGATCATGCGTCATGCACAGTAAAGTGAAGCAAAGTACCCAAATGTCATCGCCAATTAAACACACTTCTAGTACGGATTTTGACTCGCGGTTTTTCACCATTCGAATTGCCTGGAATTGTACATTTCAAAAATTGTCTTGGAGTTGTCGTACCGATGAGGAACAATGGTTTAATTACTGTAAATTTTGCAAACAAATAGGAATTCGGCGCACCTGGGTAAAGGTTATTGCTTCTTGCTGGGTTCCCTCCCGGGCACCGTCGGTTTGAAAGTACAGATCAATGACCACAAGACGGTTTGACCTGACACGGAGAGTTAGAGTGGATGTCGAGAATGCTCCGCAGACTCCTTATCAACCTCACACGGCATGGATCATGCCTCATGCACAGTAAAATGAGGCAAAGCACCCAAATGTTATCGCCAATTAAATACACTTTTAGTACAAATTTTGAAGTCCCAGTTTTCAACCTTTCCAAACGCCTGGAATTGTTACATTTCAAAAATTGGCTTGGAGTTGTCGCAACATTAAGGAACAATGATTTAATTACTGCAAAGTTTTGCAAAAAAATAGCAATTCTGCGCTGCTGGGAAAAAGTAATTGCTTCTGACTGTTTGCGATCCCGGGCACCCTCGGTTGCAAGTACCGATCAATGACCACAAGGCCGGTTTGACTTGACACGGAGTGTTAGAGTTGATGTCGAGAATGCTCCGCAGACTCCTTATCAACGTCACACGGCCTGGATCATGCGTCATGCACAGTAAAGTGAGGCAAAGTACCCAAATGTCCATCGCCAATTAAACACACTTCTAGTACGGATTTTGACTCGCGGTTTTCACCATTCGAATCGCCTGGCATTGTATATTTCAAAAATTGTCTTGGAGTTGTCGTACCGATAAGGAACAATGGTTTAATTACTGTAAATTTTTGCAAACAAATAGGAATTCGGCGCACTCTGGGAAAAGGTTATTGCTTCTGGCTGGGTTCGATCCCGGGTACCGTCGGTTGAAAGTACAGATCAAAGACCACAAGGCAAGTTTTGACCTGACACGGAGTGTTAGAGTTGATGTCGAGAATGCTCCGCAGACTCCTATCAACGTCACACGGCCTGGATCATGCGTCATGCACAGTAAAGTGAGGCAAAGTACCCAAATGTCATCGCCAATTAAACACACTTCTAGTACGAATTTTGACTGGCGGTTTTCACCTTTTGAATTGCCTTGAATTGTACATTTCACAAATGGGCTTGAAGTTGTCGCGGCATTAAGGATAAATGGTTAAATAGTGCAAAGTTTTGCAAAAAAATAGCAATTCTGCGCAGCTGAAAAAATGTAATTGCTTCTGGCTGGGTTCGATCTCGGGTACCGTCGTTTGAAAGTACAGATCAATGACCACAAGGCCGGTTTGACCTGATACGTAGAGTTAGAGTTGATGTCGAGAATTCTCCGCAGAATTCCTTATCAACCTCACACGGAAAAGGATCATGCCTCATGCACAGTAAAATGAAGCAAAGTACCCATATGTTATCGCCAATTAAATACACTTCTAGTACTAATTTGGAGTCCCAGTTTTCACCTTTCCAATCGCCTGGGACTGTACATTTCAAAAATTGGCTTGGAGTTGTCGCCACATTAAGGAACAATGATTTAATTACTGCAAAGTTTTGCAAAAAAATAGCAATTCTGCGCTGCTGGGAAAAAGTAATTTGTTCTGACTGGTTGCGATCCCGGGTACCCTCGGTTGCAAGTACCGATCAATGACCACAAGGCCGGTTAGACTTGACACGGAGTGTTTAGAGTTGATGTCGAGAATGCTCCGCAGACTCCTTATCAACGTCACACGGCCTGGATCATGCGTCATGCACAGTAAAGTGAGGCAAAGTACCCAAATGTCATCGCCAATTAAACACACTTCTAGTACGGATTTTGACTCGCGGTTTTCACCATTCGAATTGCCTGGAATTGTACATTTCAAAAATTGTCTTGGAGTTGTCGTACCGATGAGGAACAATGGTTTAATTACTGTAAATTTTGCAAACAATAGGAATTCGGCGCACCTGGGTAAAGGTTATTGCTTCTTGCTGGGTTCCCTCCCGGGCACCGTCGGTTGAAAGTACAGATCAATGACCACAAGACCGGTTTGACCTGGACACGGAGAGTTAGAGTTGATGTCGAGAATGCTCCGCAGACTCCTTATCAACCTCACACGGCATGGATCATGCCTCATGCACAGTAAAATGAGGCAAAGCACCCAAATGTTATCGCCAATTAAATACACTTTTAGTACAAATTTTGAGTCCCAGTTTTCACCTTTCCAAACGCCTGGAATTGTACATTTCAAAAAATTGGCTTGGAGTTGTCGCAACATTAAGGAACAATGATTTAATTACTGCAAAGTTTTGCCAAAAAAAATAGCAATTCTGCGCTGCTGGGAAAAAGTAATTGCTTCTGACTGGTTGCGATCCCGGGCACCCTCGGTTGCAAGTACCGATCAATGACCACAAGGCCGGTTTGACTTGACACGGAGTGTTAGAGTTGATGTCGAGAATGCTCCGCAGACTCCTTATCAACGTCACACGGCCTGGATCAAGCGTCATGCACAGTAAAGTGAGGCAAAGTACCCAAATGGCATCGCCAATTAAACACACTTCTAGTACGGATTTTGACTCGCGGTTTCACCATTCGAATCGCCTGGAATTGTACATTTCAAAAATTGTCTTGGAGTTGTCGTACCGATAAGGAACAATGGTTTAATTACTGTAAATTTTGCAAACAATAGGAATTCGGCGCACCTGGGAAAAGGTTATTTGCTCTGGCTGGGTTCGATCCCGGTACCGTCGGTTGAAAGTACAGATCAATGACCACAAGGCCGGTTTGACCTGACACGGAGTGTTAGAGTTGATGTCGAGAATGCTCCGCAGACTCCTTATCAACGTCACACGGCCTGGATCATGCGTCATGCACAGTAAAGTGAGGCAAAGTACCCAAATGTCATCGCCAATTAAACACACTTCTAGTACGAATTTTGAACTGGCGGTTTTCACCTTTTGAATTGCCTTGAATTGTACATTTCACAAATGGGCTAGGAGTTGTCGTGGCATTAAGATAAATGGTTTAAATAGTGCAAATTTTTGCAAAAAAATTAGCAATTCTGCGCAGCTGGGAAAAGTAATTGCTTCTGGCTGGGTTCGATCCAGGGGTACCGTTGGTTGAAAGTACAGATCAAGGATCACAAGGCCGGTTTGACCTGACACAGAGAGTTAGAGTGATGTCGAGAATGCTCGGCAGACTCCTTATCAACGTCACACCGGCATGGAACATGCCTCATGCCCAGTAACATGAGGCAAAGTACCCAAATATTATCGCCAATTAAATACACTTCTAGTACGAATTTTGACTCCCAGTTTTCATCTTTTCGAACCGCCAGGAATTGTACATTTCAAAAATTGGCTTGGAGTTGTCGCAACATTAAGGAACAATGGTTTAATTACTGCAAAGTTTTGCAAAAAAAATAGCAATTCTGCGCAGCTGAAAAATGTAATTGCTTCTGGCTGGGTTCGATCTCGGGTACCGTCGTTTGAAAGTACAGATCAATGAACACAAGGCGGTTTGACCTGATACGTAGAGTTAGAGTTGATGTCGAGAATTCTCCGCAGAATCCTTATCAACCTCACACGGAAAGGATTCATGCCTCATGCACAGTAAAATGAAGCAAAGTACCCATATGTTATCGCCAATTAAATACACTTCTAGTACTAATTTGGAGTCCAAGTTTTCACCTTTCCAATCGCCTGGACTGTACATTTCAAAAATTGGCTTGGAGTTGTCGCCACATTAAGGAACAATGATTTAATTACTGCAAAGTTTTGCAAAAAAATAGCAATTCTGCGCTGGTGGGAAAAAGTAATTTGTTCTGACTGGTTGTGATCCCGGGTACCCTCGGTTGCAAGTACCGATCAATGACCACAAGGCCGGTTAGACTTGACACGGAGTGTTAGAGTTGATGTCGAGAATGCTCCGCAGACTCCTTATCACCGTCACACGGCCTGGATCATGCGTCATGCACAGTAAAGTAAGGCAAAGTACCCAAATGTCATCGCCAATTAAACACACTTCTAGTACGGATCTTGACTCGCGGTTTTCACCATTCGAATTCCCTGGAGTTGTACATTTCAAAAATTGTCTTGGAGTTGTCGTACCGATGAGGAACAATGGTTTAATTACTGTAAATTTTGCAAACAAATAGGAATTCGGCGCACCTGGGTAAAGGTTATTGCTTCTTGCTGGGTTCCATCCCGGGAACCGTCGGTTGAAAGTACAGATCAATGACCACAAGACCGGTTTGACCGGACACGGAGAGTTAGAGTTGATGTCGAGAATGCTCCGCAGACTCCTTATCAACCTCACACGCCATGGATCCTGCGTCATGCACTGTAAAATGAGGCAAAATACCCAAATGTTATCGCCAATTAAACACACTTCTAGTACGAATTTGACTGGCGGTTTTCACCTTTTTGAATTGCCTTGAATTGTAGATTTCACAAATGGGCTTGCAGTTGTCGTGGCATTAAGGATAAATGGTTTAAGTAGTGCAAATTTTTGCAAAAAAAATTAGCAATTCTGCGCAGCTGGGAAAAAGTAATTGCTTCTGGCTGGGTTCGATCCAGGGTACCGTCGGTTGAAAGTACAGATCAAGGATCACAAGGCCGGTTTGACCTGACACAGAGAGTTAGAGTTGATGTCGAGAATGCTCGGCAGACTCCCTTATCAACGTCACACGGCATGGAACATGCCTCATGCACAGTAACATGAGGCAAAGTACCCAAATTTATCGCCAATTAAGTACACTTTTAGTACAAATTTTGACTCCCAGTTTTCATCTTTCGAACCGCCAGGAATTGTACAATTCAAAAATTGGCTTGGAGTTGTCGTCACATTAAGGAACAATGGTTTAATTACTGCAACGTTTTTACAAAAAAATAGCAACCTGCGCAGCTGGGAAAAAGTAATTGCTTCTGGCTGAGTTCGATCCCGGGTACCGTCGGTTGAAAGTACAGATCAATGACCACAAGGCCGGTTTGACCTGACACGGAGAGTTAGAATTGATGTCCAGAATGCTCCGCAGACTCCTTATCAACGTCACATGGCATGGATGATGCGTCATGCACAGTTAAATGAGGCAAAGTACCCAAATATCATCGTCAATTAAACACACTTTTACTACGAATTTTGAGTCCCAGTTTTCATCTTTCGAACAGCCTGGAATTGCACATTTCAAGAATTGACTTGCAGTTGTCGTAACATTAAGGAACAATGGATTAATTACTAAAAAGTTTTGCAAAAAAATGGCAATTCTGCGCAGCTGGGAAGAAGTAATTACTTCTGGCTGCGTTCGATCCCGGGTACCGTCGGTTGAAGGTACAGATCAATGACCACAACGCCGATTTGACCTGATGCGCGGAGTTAGAGTTGATGTCGAGACTGCTCCGCAGACTCCTTATCAACCTCACACGGCATGGATCATGCCTCATGCACAGTAAAATGAGGCAAAGTACCCAAATGTTATCGCCAATTAAATACACTTTTAGTACAAATTTTGAGTCCCAGTTTTCACTTTTCCAAACGCCTGGAATTGTACATTTCAAAAATTGGCTTGGAGTTGTCGCCACATTAAGGAACAATGGTTTAATTACTGCAACGTTTTTGCAAAAAAATAGCAATCTGCGCAGCTGGGAAAAAGTAATTGCTTCTGGCTGGGTTCGATCCCGGGTACCGTCGGTTGAAAGTACAGATCAAAGACCACAAGGCCGGGTTGACCTGAGATGCCTCATGCACAGTAACATGAGGCAAAGTACCCAAATGTTATCGCCAATTAAACACACTTCTACTACGAATTTTGAGTCCCAGTTTTCATCTTTCGAACCACCAGGAATTGTACATTTCAAGAATTGGCTTGGAGTTGTCGCAACATTAAGGAACAATGGTTTAATTATTGCAAAGTTTTGCAAAAAATGGCAATTCTGCGCAGCTGGGAAGAAGTAATTTTTCTGGCTGCGTTCGATCCCGGGTACCGTCGGTTGAAGGTACAGATGAATGACCACAACGCCGATTTGACCTGATGCGCAGAGCTAGAGTTGATGTCGAGAATGCTCCGCAGACTCCTTATCAACCTAACACGGAAAGAATCATGCCTCATGCACAGTAAAATGAGGCAAAGTACCCAAATGTTATCGCCAATTAAATACACTTCTAGTACGAATTTGGAGTCCCAGTTTTCACCTTTCCAATCGCCTGGATTGTACATTTCAAAAATTGGCTTGGAATTGTCGCCACAATAAGGAACAATGGTTTGATTACTGCAACGTTTTGCAAAAAAATAGAAATCTGCGCAGCTGGGAAAAAGTAATTGCTTCTGGCTGGGTTCAATCCCGGGTACCGTCGGTTGAAAGTACAGATCAATGACCACAAGGCCGGTTTGATCTGACACGGAGAGTTAAGTTGATGTCCAGAATGCTCCGCAGACTCCTTATCAACGTCACACGGCATGGATGATGCGTCATGCACAGTTAAATGAGGCAAAGTACCCAAATATCATTGTCAATTAAACACCCTTCTACTACGAATTTTGAGTCCCAGTTTTCATCTTTCGAACAGCCTGGAATTGTACATTTCAAGAATTGGCTTGCAGTTGTCGTAACATTAAGGAACAATGGATTAATTACTAAAACGTTTTGCAAAAAAATGGCAATTCTGCGCAGCTGGGAAGAAGTAATTACTTCTGGCTGCGTTCGATCCCGGGTACCGTCGGTTGAAGGTACAGATGAATGACCACAACGCCGATTTGACCTGATGCGCAGAGTGAGAGTTGATGTCGAGAATGTTCCGCAGACTCCTTATCAACCTCACACGGCATGGATTATGCCTCATGCACAGTAAAATGAGGCAAAGTACCCAAATGTTATCGCCAATTAAATACACTTTTAGTACAAATTCTGAGCTCCCAAGTTTTCACCTTTCCAAACGCCTGGAATTGTATATTTCAAAAATTGCCTTGGAGTGTTCGTAACGATAAGGAACAATGGTTTAATTACTGTTAAATTTTGCAAACAAACAGGAATTCTGCGCACCTGGGAAAAGGTTATTGCTTCTGGCTGGGTACCATCCCGGGCACTGTCAGTTGAAAGTACAGATCAATGACCACAAGACCGGTTTGACCTGACAACGGAGAGTTAGAGTTGATGTCGAGGAATGCTCCGCAGACTCCTTATCACCGTCCACACGGCATGGATGATGCGTCATGCACAGTAAAATGAGGCAAAGTACCCAAATATCATCGTCAATTAAACCACACTCTACTACGAATTTTTGAGTCCCAGTTTTCATCTTCGAACAGCCTGGAATTGTACATTTCAGGAATTGCCCTGCAGTTGTCGTAACATCAAGGAACCAATGTAATTACTTGAAAAGTTTTGCAAAAAAATGGCAATTCTGCGCAGCTGGGAAGAAGTAATTACTTCTGGCTGCATTCGATTCCCGGGTACCGTCGGTTGAAGGTACAGATCAATGACCACAACGCCGATTTGACCTGATGCGCAGAGTTAGAGTTGATGTCGAGAATGCTCCGCAGACTCCTTATCAACCTCACACGGCATGGATCATGCCTCATGCACAGTAAAATGAGGCAAAGTGCCCAAATGTTATCGCCAATTAAATACCACTTTTAGTACAAATTTTGAAGTTCCAGTTTTCACCTTTCCAAACGCCTGGATTGTACATTTCAAAAATTGGCTTGGAGTTGTCGCAACATTAAGGAACATGGTTTAATTACTGCAAGTTTTTGCAAAAAAATAGCAATTCTGCGCTGCTGGGAAAAAGTAAATTTCTTCTGACTGGTTGCGATCCCGGGTAACGTCGGTTGCAAGTACAGATCAATGACCACAAGGCCGGTTTTGACTTGACACGGAGTGTTAAAGTTGATGTCGAGAATGCTCCACAGACTCCTTATCAACCTCAAACGGCATGGATCATGCCTCATGCACAGTAAAATGAGGCAAAGTGCCCAAATGTTATCGCCAATTAATACACTTTTAGTACAAATTTTGAGTCCCAGTTTTCACCTTTCCAAACGCCTGCGAATTGTACATTTCAAAAATTGGCTTGGAGTTGTCGCAACATTAAGGAACAATGGTTTAATTACTGCAAAGTTTTGCAAAAAAATAGCAATTCTGCGCCTCTGGGAAAGAGTAATTGCTTCTGACTGGTTGCGATCCCGGGTAACCTCGGTTGCAAGTACAGATCAATGACCACAAGGCCGGTTTGACTTGACACGGAGTGTTAGAGTTGATGTCGAGAATGCTCCGCAGACTCCTTATCAACCTCCCACGGCCTGGATCATGCCTCATGCACAGTAAAATGAGGCAAAGTACCCAAATGTTATTGCCAATTAAATACACTTTTTAGTACAAATTTTGAGTCCCAGTTTTCACCTTTTCCAAACGCCTGGATTGTACATTTCAAAAATTGGCTTGGAGTTGTCGCAACATTAAGGAACAATGGTTAATTACTGCAAAGTTTTGCCAAAAAAATAGCAATTCTGCGCTGCTGGGAAATAGTAATTGCTTCTGACTGGCTGCGATCCCGGGTACCCTCGGTTGCAAGTACAGGTCAATGACCAGAAGGCCGGTTTGACTTGACACGGGAGTGTTAGAGTTGATGTCGAGAATGCTCCGCAGGACTCCTTATCACCGTCACACGGCCTGGATCATGCGTCATGCCACAGTAAAGTGAGGCAAAGTACCCAAATGTCATCCCAATTAAACACACTTCTAGTACGGATTTTGACTCGTGGTTTTCACCATTCGAATTGCCTTGAATTGTACATTTCAAAAATTGCCTTGGAGTTGTCGTAACGATAAGGAACAATGGTTTAATTACTGTAAATTTTGCAAACAAATAGGAATTCTGCGCACCTGGGAAAAGGTTATTGCTTCTGGCTGGGTACCATCCCGGGCACTGTCGGTTGAAAGTACAGATCAATGACCACCAAGACCGGTTTTGACCTGACACGGAGAGTTAGAGTTGATGTCGAGAATGCTCCGCAGACTCCTTTTCAACCTTACACGCCATGGATCATGCGTCATGCACTGTAAATGAGGCAAAATACCCAAAATGTCATCGCCAATTAAACACACTTCTTAGTACGAATTTTGACTGGCGGTTTTCACCTTTTGAATTGCCTTGAATTGTACATTTCACAAATGGGCTTGGACTTGTCGTGGCCATTAAGGATAAATGGTTTAAGTAGCGCAAATTTTTGCAAAAAATTTAGCAATTCTGCGCAGGCTGGGAAAAAGTAATTGCTTCTGACTGGGTTCGATCCAGAGTAACTGTCAGTTGAAAGTACAGATCAATTGATCGCAAGGCCGGTTTGACCTGACACAGAGAGTTAGAGTTGATGTCCAGAATGCTCCGCCGACTCCTTATCAACGTCACACGGCCATGGATGATGCGTCATGCACAGTTAAATGAGGCAAAGTACCCAAATATCATCGTCAATTAAACACACTTCTTACTACGAATTTTTGAGTCCCAGTTTTTCATCTTTCGAACAGCCTGGAATTGTACATTTCAAGAATTGGCTTGCAGTTGTCGTAACATTAAGGAAACAATGGATTAATTACTGAAAGCTTTGCAACAAAAATGGCAATTCTGCGCAGCTGGGAAGAAGTAATTACTTCTGGCTGCGTTCGATCCGGGTACCGTCGGTTGAAGGTACAGATCAATGACCACAACGCCGATTTGACCTTGATGCGCAGAGTTTAGAGTTGATGTCGAGAATGCTCCGCAGACTCCTTTTCAACCTCACACGGCATGGATCATGGCCTCATGCACAGTAAAATGAGGCAAAGTACCCAAATGTTATCGCCAATTAAATACACTTTTAGTACAAATTTTGAGTCCCAGTTTTCACCTTTCCAAACGCCCTGGAATTTTACATTTCAAAAATTGTCTTGGAGTTGTCGCAACATTAAGGAACAATGGTTGCAAAGTTTTGCAAAAAAATAGCAATTCTGCGCTGCTGGGAAAAAGTAATTCCTTCTGACTGGCTGCGATAGCGGGTACCCTCGGTTGCAAGTACAGGTGAATGACCACTAAGGCCGGTTTGACTTGACACGGAGTCTTAGAGTTGGATGTCGAGAATGCTCCGCAGACTCCTTATCAACGTCACACGGGCTGGACATGCGTCATGCACAGTAAAGTGAGGCCAAAGTACTCAAATGTCATCGCCAATTAAACACACTTCTAGTACGGATTTTGACTCGCGGTTTTCACCATTCGAATTGCCTTGAATTGTAACATTTCAAAAATTGCCTTGGAGTTGTCGTAACCGATAAGGAACAATGGTTTAAATACTGTAAATTTTGCAAACAAATAGGAATTTCTGGGCACCTGGGAAAAAGTAGTTGCTTCTGGCTGGGTTCGATCCCGGGTACCGTCGGTTGAAAGTACGGATCAATGACCACCAAGGCCGGTTTGACCTGAACACGGAGAGTTTAGAGTTGATGTCGAAAATTCTCCGCAGACTCCTTATCAAAGTCACACGGCATGGATCATGCGTCATGCACATTAAAATGATGCAAAAGTACCCAAATGTCATCGCCAATTAAACACACTTCTAGTACAGATTTTGACTCGCGGTTTTCACCTTTCGAATTGCCTTGAAATGTACATTGTAAAAAATTGGCTTGGAGTGATCGTAACATTAAGGAACAATGGTTTAATTACTGCAAATGTTGCAAAACATTAGCAATTCTGCACACCTGGGAAAAAGTAATTGCTTCTGGCTGGGTTCCATCCCGTGCACCGCCGGTTGAAAGTACATATCAATGACCACTAGGCCCGGTTTGACCTGACACGGAGAGTTAGAGTTGATGTCGAGAATGTTCGAGAGTCCTTATCAACGTCACACGGCATGGATTCATGCGTCATGCACTGTAAAATGAGGCAAAGTAACCAAATGTCATCGCCAATTAAACACACTTCTAGTACAAACGTTGACTCGCGGTTTTCACCTTTCGAGTTGCCTTGAATTGTACATTTCACAAATGGGCTTGGAGTTGGTCGTAGCATGAATGATAAATGGATTAATTACTGCAAATTTTGCATAAAATTAGCAATTCTGCGCAGCTTGTAAAAAGTAATTGCTGCTGGCTGGGTTCGATCCCGGGTACCGTCGGTTGAAAGTACAGATCAATGACCACAAGGCCGGTTCGACCTGACACGGAGAGTTAGAGTTGATGTCAGAGAATGCTCCGCAGACTCCTTTTCAACCTCACACGGCATGGATCATGCCTCATGCACAGTTAAAATGAGGCAAGTACCCAAATGTTATCGCCAATTAAATACACTTTTAGTACAAATTTTGAGTCCCAGTTTTTACCTTTTCCAAACGCCTGGAATTGTACATTTCAAAATTGTCTTGGAGTTGTCGCAACATTAAGGAAACAATGGTTGCAAAGTTTTGCAAAAAAATAGCAATTCTGCGCCTGCTGGGGAAAAAGTAATTCCTTCTGACTGGCTGCGATAGCGGGTACCCTCGGTTGCAAGTACAGAGTGAATGACCACAAGGCCGGTTTGACTTGACACGGAGTCTTAGAGTTGATGTCGAGAATGCTCCGCAGACTCCTTATCAACGTCACACGGCTGGACATGCGTCATGCACAGTAAAGTGAGGCAAAGTACTCAAATGTCATCGCCAATTAAACACACTTATAGTACGGATTTTGACTCGCGGTTTATCACATTCGAATTGCCTTGAAATTGTACATTTCAAAAATTGCCTTGGAGTTGTCGTAACGATAAGGAACAATGGTTTAATTACTGTAAATTTTGCAAACAAATAGGAATTCTGGGCAGCTGGGAAAAAGTAAATGCTTCTGGCTGGGTTCGATCCCCGGTACCGTCGGCTGAAGGTACATATCAATGACCACAAGGCCGGTTTGAACCTGACACGGAGATTAAAGTTGATGTCGCGAATGCTCCGCAGACTCCTTATCAAAGTCACACGGCATGGATCATGCGTCCATGCACATTGAAATGATGCAAAGTACCCAAATGTCCATCGCCAATTAAACACACTTCTAGTACGGATTTTGACTCCGCGGTTTTCACCTTTCGGAATTGCCTTGAAATGTACATTGTAAAAATTGGCTTGGAGTGATCGTAAATTAAGGAACAATGGTTTAATTACA